>CM060838.1:35635000-35905000 GCA_030762175.1 Metallyticus violacea
AAAAAATATTTTTGAAGCTCAGTTGTTCGTCTTTAATATAGAGATTCAAACTTTAATCCTGTTCCTACTTCTTATTGGGTACATGCACCATTATTTTGGCACTCTTGGATTTTTTGTGGTCTTTTCTTTTTGTGATAGCATACAACCTTCTTCTTCCATTCTTGTTTGCTTTTTAATCCATTATTTTGAAAAAATGGAAATATTTCGTTCCAACGATAATAAAATTCCGCTTATTTCTTATATGTTAACGTTTAATCTTTATCTAATTAGTAAACCCTTAAACTGATCTTCGGAAGTGCAGTTCGGTCACTTACAAAAAATATATTTTATACAATTTTGTGTAATAGTTCCATTTTGTGAGCCATATAATACAGTTAAGCTTTTCTTATACTCTTTGTTTGCATTTCTTCCTTTAGTTTACCTTTTAATGTTGTGTTTGTTGAGCCATATTTTTGCTGAAATATTCTATTCCTTATATAATAACATTTAGTCTAATTAGTGAAATCTAAAACTGATCTTAGGAACTGCAGTTTGGTCGCTTATGAAAAATATATTTAAGTTTTTTGTGACACATTTTTGCTGAAACATTCCATAATTATTTCTATTTGAATTCATATGTTTATAAGTTATCGAAGTATCATTTTAGCATTAGTTAAGAAAGATAAAAATATTATGGAAAATTTAAAATTAAGTTTATAAGAAAATAACATCTATTTAATATAAAAATGGAAATGGAGATGGGGCAAAAATACAGGCTTTAATATGTTCAGGTAATTGGCTGAATAAATGCGCGGATCTTCACCAGAGAATCTTTGATTGCAGACTGCCGATATAAGTTTTAAACTATGAGCTGATTAGAAGGTAAAGTGTACGTCAACTACGAAAGAGGGACATAAATCAATTTTAAGGCAGTAGGTAGTACCTAGAAAGCTTAATCCTTGTGATGATAATGGTGGTGATGATAATGTTAATGATAATGTGGTGCTGTTTGACAACGTAGTACGCGTCTGTTGTTACAAAAGAAGATTATTACCCCCCTTCCAATATTCTCCAGGCTCGCATTAAATTTTGATCCTCACTGAGTAGCAAAATCTTCATTAACTTTTAGGCTTCTTCAGACTTAAGAGCAAGAAGGATACCACAGCATTTCCCCGAAAGTTTCTGGGGCATAGAGACTCATAAAGTAAAGTACATGGAAAATGGGCCAAACTGAAGATATGAATAACTTATTCTCGTCTAATAATAAAATTGATGAAACAAAAAGAGAAAAATGACTAAATCAATAATAAAAAATACTATAATGTTCTTTAAAATTCCCAGTTGCTCATTTGAAATTGCTCTTAAAATTTTCTTTATAACTGTTTTGTATTTCTAGTTACATACTAATAGTATGCTAGATATATACAGATATTCTGTTCCTAAGGGTCCTATAATATTTCTGTGAAAATGTACTTTATTTAGATAATGACTCGAAAATTTGCACTTACCCACGCGCGCACACACAAATTCAATGATGCACAACTACTGAAACCCCTCCATTACAATGGGCTCGTTCAGCGACCTTCATTTGTCTATGTTTCGCATCACTGCATCTAGGTAGTTGTGACTAGACTATTAACAATGTACGTAAATGCATAGCGCGTGTTTCTCGTTCGTAAATATATTTCGGATTGAATTTGGTCAAAGATGTATTTCATCAAAGTATTGCATCCAGAAATTGATTAAAATGTTAACGACAGTAGCAGGCCTTTCATTAAAAGTTCAGAAGGCATCTAATTGTCTGAAGCAACAATAAAAAAGTGTAAATGGGCGATTACGGATATCCCCATACAAATAAATACACAGACTTGCTCATATTTCTCATGCCAAAGAACAGCAAAATTAGAAAATTACGTGCTTATTCTGTGTCATGTATCATTCCAGAATCCTGGAATTTTAAACATCATTTAGTTTACAGATGAATCGTAAATTCTCAAAATAAGGGCAGATGGGCAACAGAAAATCCTCATACTGTGCACGAAGAACCATTGCATTCACAGAAAATGAGAGTTTTTTTTTTTTTTTTGAGTAGTGTTTAACGCCCGTTTTTACTACCGAGGCCCCACAGGCGGTGGACACTGATGATACATGAAATGAAATGATATATTGGGAAAGGATTTTTTTTTATTTTTTTTAAGGAAGGAAGCGTTCCAGGCATAAGTTTAGGTACCTCCCCGGCATTTGCCAGTTATGAAGACTGAGGAAAACCTGGAAAAAACTCCAGTCAGGGAGGACGGTCCTGGCGGGATTCGAACCGCAGACCTCCCGCTCACGAGTCCATGCCTTAACGACCTCGGCCACCCGTGGCGGTGAAAATGAGAGTGGAGGGGGGGGGAGCGGAGAAGACCATATTTTGTTGTTTTACATCAGAATAAATATATGTGTATGTATTGAACATAAAAGAAAATAATCAGAAATAAGTTAAGGTTTGTAACCTCTTTAATAAAAAATCTCAAATTCCAATACAAATATTTTAAAGGATGGAAAATACATAAAACTATGTGTATATGCGGTTTGTACATACATACATACATACATACATACATACATACATACATACATACATACATACATACATACATACATACATACATACATACATACATACATACATACATACATACATACATACATACATACATACATACATACATACATACATACATACATACATACATACATACATACATACATACATACATACATACATACATACATACATACATACATACATACATACATACATACATACATACATACATACATACATACATACATACATACATACATACATACATACATACATACATACATACATACATACATACATACATACATACATACATACATACATACATACATACATACATACATACATACATACATACATACATACATACATACATACATACATACATACATACATACATACATACATACATACATACATACATACATACATACATACATACATACATACATACATACATACATACATACATACATACATACATACATACATACATACATACATACATACATACATACATACATACATACATACATACATACATACATACATACATACATACATACATACATACATACATACATACATACATACTCGTAAACCCAAAAGAAAATTAATAAAAGAACCGCCAAATGACCATGGCCAGACATACTTAAGAGATATTTCTTGTAGTGTTCTTTCAACAGTTTTTTGGGGCCGGAATCACAGAGAGGATTACTTTTTCACCGAAGAGATAGGAAGGAAGCGTAAGTTTAGAGCATTTCTCCAGAATTTCCATTGATGAGACCAGGAAAAAATATGAAAAAAGCACCATCAGGGAAGAAAGTTCTGGTGGGAATCGAATAACAAACCTTCCATTCAGGAGTCTTTGCACTCGGCCAGCTAGTCGGTTCCTTGAGACTGAATAGCTTAATAGACTAATTCACTAGGGTTAAAATGACCTCGTTTTATGATACTTGTGTATCAAACAACAAGAGTCTAAATAAGGCCTATTCTTTCACGTGCACATGAAGCACAGGATTATCTGTAGGTTTGTTCACAGTACAGCTAATTTTCAGTCCAAAGAATTCTTTCCCGCAGCTGTTATCATAACAAACACAAAGAAGAATACATTAAATGTAATGCAACAGTGCACGCCCCGAAAAAATTTATTAAGAGTGAAAGAACGAAGCACATTAAAATGTATTTACAGAAAGTAAAATCAAGAAATTTCTTCAAATTATTCCGCTACCTCTTGTTCCCTTTTCCCTCTTGTGAATGCTAAACGAAAATCTGCATGTCATTTGTTTCAGTAATGGCCTCGTTGTGTAAAACGTAGGTAAGAGATCACGGCTTCCCCGGAAATGACGTCATACATATTTATGTGCTTCTCACCATCTTGTGGTACTTGGAACAAATGAAGGGTGCCATTATTTAGAGACCAGTATGGCCAAAATATTTTTCATCCTAGCAGCGTATAAAAATGCAGTACGCTTGTAGAGACTCCAACATTTTGTGCGATGCATATTTATGTCAATGCTGTGCATAACGGAGTTTGTAAGCGTTGGGTATACGAGTATCTACTGTTTTTATCACTCTAGGGATTAGCGGAAAGAAAACTGTGAAGCAATATTGAAAGATAACAGGAAACAATATGACGAAGAGTCATGCAGAACAAATAAAGGAACATCCAGAAAAACAAACAAACAAAACAGAAGAAGCATGACAATAAAAACAAGAAGCGCGGGTAGAACGACTTTGAAAGAAGGAAAGAAATTTTAAAGTATTCAATGCAATGATATTTATGGCATGGCGGATATGGCATCAATGTTGATCGAAATGTTAGAGGTTAAGAGATAGCTCAGAAAAACAGAAATAAAAGAAAGTGAGCAAAGTAATATGAAAAATATACAAATAACTTTAACTTTAAATATACATTATGGATATGTCAGTGCAAGAAAATATATAACGAAAAGAAATACAGTTTTCTTCTTCTTCTTTGAAATTTAATCATTTCTACACGTTATGAGCCACAAAAGTGTCAAGTATTTTGTATTCCCCGTCCCGAATTCATTTTTACTTTAACTTTATACAGAGCGTCTCAATGAACTATGAACCAACTTGCGGTGTTTTGGCTATAAGCGAGAGTTACGCTCATTGCCGTCTGCGATTGTCGGAGAGTAGCGCTGCCACAACCATACAGTAGTTTCTTTAAATCTATTTTAAATAGGTTCGTTTACTAATTTTATGAAAGGAGGTGCAGAAACTTGCTGCCGTCGTTTGGCACTTCTTTAACAAACTATCCATCGTTCGCTGTAGCTCATGTTGAGTAATACACATGTATAGCTTCGCCCTGTATAGCAGTATATTGTTAGCTTAAGTGCTCTACCCACTTCTTTCTTTATTCTACTATTTGGGTTAAATATATCTTTTTCTTGTCTTGTCTTACATTTTCATTTTTTCTTGATTTGCCACAAATCTAGTGTGTTTCGTCTCAGCGCTTATTCTTTGGCAATCTTTATTAATGTCCAGATTTTACATCCATAAATCAATGGGGGCATTACCACCACTTAATAAACGTTCAAGTGCGCTTCCCCTTTATAATTCTTTTGAAGCATTGAAATCTTGTTTTTATAGGTTGTAATTAAAATTATTTATTATTGGGAAACCTAAATAATTGAACTTTTTGAATTGAATTCTTTGACAATGTTCGGAAACTATTATACCTAATATATTATGTTTCTTACAGAAAACTAATAATTCAGTTTCTTTCTAACGAGATGTGAACATTATATTTTTAATGCTATTATACAACTGATAAAATGTTTTGTGTAAAAAATATACGAATCAGAGATTAGGGCTTGGCCATTTGGATATAAAATAATTGCTTTAAGATGTTTTAATTCAATGGTTCATTCATTGCCTACAGAAAGAATATACTGGAAAACACGCGGAAAAATAACTTGGGACGAAGGAGGCACAGAGAATTGAGTTGAAGGTGTAGCAGAAAGGGACATGTTGATTGTAAAGATGTTATTGAGGATTATGACAAAACACTCTGAAATGAGCAACAATAATACAGCGAGGTTATTTGAGTTACGGGCAGCCTGAGCGCGGCTACTTACTGATGAAGTGAAACTGCCGAAAGCTGAAAAAGGAAGACAGTCGCCGCACGCAAGGTTATTATTTATATTTTTATTGAAAGTCTAAACTTATATTGGATTTAAAATTACAATAAAAAGTACTAATAGGTGTTATGAGAAATGTTGAAAGTGTTGCCTATCAAAGACATTACATTGCTGGTATCTGCGTAGGGGATTTCATCTAACTTTTTCTTTCGTAAAAATACTAAGGTTATTTTATTTTTTAGTATTGTTTGATGACCGTTTAACTACCGAGCCGTCACAGACAGTGTACACCGTTTACATAGGGAAAACATTTTTTTTTTAAAGGAAGAAAGCATTCCCCCCTCATTTGCCATTTATCAGGGCTGAGGAAATCTTGAAAGGAATCTCAGCGAGGATGTCCTGGTGGGAATCGAACCTCACACTACGGTTAGAAACAGGTTTCTTGTCTTTGAGAGACCCTGTTTTGCGTAGCCTTTTAACAAGTTGGCGAACAGTTACTGCATTTGAAACACGATTGCCAGGGTATTTTCTTGAGAACTGCCGTAACCGCTTCTTTACAAGAATCCGTTCTCTCTCTATCTCCCCCTCTCTGTCTCTCTCTCTCTCACGCACGCGCGCGCGCGTACATAGAGTACATAAAAACAAGTTCCTCAAAGCTATATTTACGCATAGGAATAACCAGCGAAGAACAATTAGCACACATTGAAAGCACCGAGTAACATACAATAGCACAAACACTGCAAAATAAAAAATCCTCCCTCAAACGAACTACAAGCGGTTAATTGCGTATATATATTATATGACATTGACAGCTGACTTCACCCAGTACGCAGCAACCATCTGCCGGCCCGTTACTCAAATAACTTTACTATGTAAGTAGAAGAAGAAAAGGGAAAAACTAAAGAATAGTATTTTACAGAGTAACTGGGAATATATATATAACATTGCATGCGATGTGAAACAATAACTATTCTTGGAAATAAAACTCCTAACAATTTATGCACGCGAGGCAAAAATAATGTGAAGAATGATATGGTAATTGTTTACATATACTGCTAACATTTGTGTAAGATAGGGGGTTATATTACGACAACGTGATGATTTTGAGATTGGGAAGAAACGACGAATCTAGCAATAAGGGAATTGAGATAAAAATAAATTAGTGTAAGCTATAAAGCCAAGAGAAAATAAAATAATAGGAATTACCATAAGGGTGGTATGATATCAGAATAATAATAATAGATTCAAAAGACCTTGGAGGGATACGAGGAAAAGATAATTAGTATAAAAAGGAAGAAAATGAAGAGAAAGATTAGTGGCAGCGTCGATGAAAAAAGTGGAAGTGAATAAAAAGCCTCAGGAAAACATTATCCTTTATCCATTTGCAAGGTGCTACAGTATAATCTTGCCAGGCAGACAAAACACTTGCACTTGGCTATGCTGAAACAGCTCCTGTGTCTATGCTACATCAGCTAAAGAAAATCTTTCTCTTGCTCAGCTCGCACACTACCTTTCCGGATCGGCCCAACAGAGACTTACTTCCTGTTAAGCTGCGGAAACATGAAAAGGACGAGAAAAACGAAATATAAAAAAAGAAAAGCATTGAGCGGAAATACGTCACAAAACTCAGTTTCTTTTTCGGAAAGCCATTCCAGGGCAATTTCCAGAAGGAGAAGAAGAAGAAGATGAAGAAATCCTTTGCTGTTCCGTACTCCCGTCCTACGGCTTTTAGGAAAAAGGAGAAAACTTTTATAAGCCTTTGTTTCAACTCCTATGAGGTTTGGAGCACAAATGTTTGGGAATTGCCAAGCAAAGCAAGCTGGAACAATGGGAAGGGGGTTGAGAGCGTGGGGGGGGAGATATGTTGGTTTACATAATTACCGCTATCACTATCATCAAGGTTCTCCTAACCGCCATTACCTGGGATGATGTTCTCCCTTCAATTGGACTTAACTCTGCATTAGGTTTGGGTTTCTGAGAAAGACACATTTAGTCTGCAAAACAGAGAAATTACAGATAACTTCTACTTAATTTAGAACTAATACGTATTAAATGCTCGTAATCGTTTCCATAGCTCATTCTTGCATATTCTGAAGTCAGAGTACATTGTACTGAGCTTTGGGACCTCATCCTTCGAGTATGAAACTGGATTAATTCTGAGTCAGAATCTATTACACCCACTGGTGGAGATGAAGATGCTAATAATGCATGAATGTGGGGACCAACAGACTAATTTTTAATCTAGAATAGGAACTTGTGAGCAAATCATGTTGTTATATCCAGAAGTTTGGCAGCGTAAATGCATCAATTGAATTTTTCTGCTAATGTATCTATTTTTCATTTTGTACTTTTATTGATACTAAATAAGCACATGCACATGTTTCTATTTGCAATTATTTGATATAAAACTGAGGGGAGATAAAGAGAAGAGAAGAAAAATAAATATATTTATTTTCTTATTACAAAGCTCAATAAAGAAAGTCTATATTGATCTAGAAAAAAAGTCTTTCAGAGCAGGAAGTGTGCATTTTTTTCATAGAAAGTGGATACAGGGAGTAAGAAAAACACTGTCTAACTGTACTGATGACTTGAGGACATCATATAAATTGCTTTAAGTATAGGAAGCAAATTCCGTGATTAATTCTAAATCACATATAATTAGTATCTGCAGGTCAAATTAGGCACGCTACCAAAACATAGAGTTGAGTTTTAGTTTAACTGTATGTTCGTTGTATTATTACACAATTACACGACCACTTTAAGCTACAATAACTCAACAGGTGCTCAAAATGTTCTCCATCCTCACAAGGCACGCCCTAGCTCTAGGCACAACACTCGGGTAACTCCACATAGCAATAACAGCCTGAAGGCGAGGTCCCTTCACCCACTATGTCTATTCTGTACAGCAACTTTGAGAGGTGGCTCCAAAGAAAAAAGTCCAATGGTTTTAGCTCCAGCGATTCTGGTGTCCACGATACAAATCTTCCGCGACCTATCTATCATCGTCTTTAATATCAATGCAAATCGTGTCGGTTGTAGTATGAGTTTCTTGTGTCCCGAGACAAAAGAAGTAATAGTTTTTTAAAAGATTACTCCAGAGGGGCCCCAATGTTTTCTATACATTTACTAAACAAGAACTGCGTGGTTACCAGTCTCATTCAACAAGATTCCTAACTAGAACCAGTACTGTAGCTCTCTTGAGAGATATACGAGTGTTCTATTCTCTGGAATAATCTTTGAAGTTTCATACCCAAAATGTTTAGGTAAAAATACATGTTGACAATGTGCGGCATGCTCATTTAGAGCAAAAACAGGGAACATTAACATTCCTCTCAGTGACAACTTCGCTTAAATATCTTTAAAAACTTGGCTAACAAAATGTTCACAGTTTCTGCGTTGTTTAAACAAAGACTCATCCAAATGGCCAAATATACACAAAGAACACCAACTTTTTATGCGAATACACTCTACTTGTAGCTTATGTTTTACCTAGCAGAACTATTTTACGATGATAGAAGGTATTTAGCATTGCTCTGCTTTAAAATACTTTTTAGTGTTTGAGGTTTAATTATGCATTGATTTTTAGCTCTCTCTCTTCTCTCTAGTATTAATTTTGAACGTTTTTTATGTTACTTGGCTTTTGTGCCACTGTAAGTTTTTACATTAAACTTCTTAAATTTCTTTGAGCTTATTTTATATTAAACTTTCTTAATAAAATATTTGGAGTAATACACCATTCCTCAATAATTTATCCTAAATTTAAAAGTCAGTGCATATTACAAGTACCATCAATTTATAGGTTCTTCAAAACAGAGTATATGACTAGAGTTTAACATCATTTTACTTACAACTATTTTGGAACGTCATTACGGATATTTAAAAGAAAAACAGAGACTTAGATTATTATCGAAATGAATGAGGTAAATATTTATTTCTGTCTTTTCCTATTCCTCTAGAATAAGAATGAAAGGAATGCATATAAGTAGACGGCTAAAGTGATAAATACATTCACGTAATCCGTCTTGCCTCTCCCTTTTCCTTATTTGTTTTCCTCTGTCCTTTTTTGCAAACAACGTCTGCCGGTAATTGGTCAGAGTATATAGCTCTACTTATTGTTCATTGGTCGGATTGCTTTTAACCCATTAAATCTCATGATTCCCATTTGGGGATTTTTATTATGGAATTTTTGTAACTGCAATAATGTTAACAACAATAGTTACTGTTTGGCATTGTTGTCTAGACCCTTCTCAAGCTCATGCATCAATTGTTGTCTAGTTGTTAAGTGACTGAGCTACGCAGGACACTTTGCGAGAGGAAAGAACGATTTTGAGAGTTGTGGGATATTACTATTTTCAAATTGCGGTAAATCATATTATTATGTAAATAATTTTAGCTCCTCTGTACTGACATGTTCTCCAACGGCTTTAGAAGATATTTATTGACTATTTACTCTCACGGCTTATTTTATTTTCCCACGAGGACCACATGATTTTCAATCCCCTTTTGGGGCTCATGGCAGATTCCACCTAAAACACCTTTTTGTTTCGCTTTACTCCCCAGGTACAACGAGTCGCTATAAAGCACTTCCAGTAAGCGAAAATGAAGAAATGATAAATGACCCCCACTTCATGGATTCTTCTTCTGATGAAGATGAAGTGAATGAGACCATTGACATCGCCTAACTCCCTCTGTATCGTGTAGATGGGGTGTCTGACTGCGAGGATATGGAAGAAAAGATATTGGATGATACTGCTCCAGCTGATGTGCATGGTACCTTGGAGGTTCATACTAAGGAAGATATGAAAGCCATCACGTGAAGCAATTAGACTAATATCATTTCCAATTGAACAATGAAGGATGCAGCCTACTGTAAAACCTATCCTGAGCTAGCAGAAATTGAACAGTGTAAATGCAGTCTGAAAGCAGCACTAAAGGAAAAGCCAGCAGTCGAGTGCTTTGGAGAATGTTTTGATGAACAAGCACTGAACTTGATTGTCAGTGAAAGTGTTCGATAAGAATAATCACAGCTTTGAGTTAGCGAGTGAATGCATAAGAAGTTCATAGTTATACTGCTCTTCACTGGATACCATGCTCTGCCACAGGAATGATATAAGGTGTGTACGACAGATACCTGAAAATCAAGCGCCATCTTCACTTCAATGATAATGCACTCCTGAATAGAATCCCAGAGATAAACTTTTTAAAATTCGTCCCTTGAATAAGAATTTCATGAAATTCCAGCTTTTTTCTGATATCCTGTGCACAAATTAGAGTGGAATGTACAAAAGCATCGTGTGAGAATTGGAGTTAAGAAATAATACTTTCATTTGTTCACCAACGCAATAGACGTATCAGTGGTCAACCCCCAAGTCATTGACAGCCTCACAAATGAAAATATTCCACTGCCCCTTCAGAGGGACAGTGGCAAGGGCATATCTTGCTCAATCATCCGCTGGTTCTGATCCAAAAAGGGCAGGACGTCCATCATACTCGAAGGCATCTGTTTCACGTGTTACAGTACAATTCAGGATCTCCGGAACCGCACACATGATTGAATACACGATCTTGGGGAAGCAAAGAAAATGTGCTGTTTGCAAGAAAAATACAAGATAGCAGTGCTGTGTGTGCAATATGGGACTGCATATTGAATGCTTTGCTATCTGGCACAAAATTTAAAAAAAATAGTGGCAACTACCATGCTTCCCATTTGGGAATCCATTAAATATATTATTTATTTCAAGGTTATTTAATTTTTAAAATTCGCCCTATGTAAAAAAGGTAACCCAGAAATAAATGCAGAACAAAGTAAAAAAAATTGGCAGTTAATGGGTTAAGGTAAATATCTTTTGGGTTCTTGTTAAGGGACGTGCGAGCCACCGTCCATGGCTACTGTTAATATTAATTCGTTGCTTGGGACGGCGCCTCCTTGATTCTTAAGTAAGCTTCTTCATTATTTGTGCTATGACCCAGGTATTATTATTAAATTGGTTTTGCTGAATTTTAGATAAACTTATTTAAATCAAGGCATTATTTTTATGAAAGCAGATAAAAGGGATAATATTATTTAGGAAAAAAAATAGGTATTCTTTGAGAATAATTTTCTGATTGAGTTTTTTTTTTTACATTGTATTTTCAGTGTTTGGGAGAACCTAAATATAGAATTGTTCTTTATTATTGTCAGAAAAATCAAATAAAATTCCTTTGGCGTGTTTTATTCAATTTAGGAGTTGCCATTTTTGAAAGTAAATAAAGAATTTTTATAAGAAAGTAAGCAAAAGCAGTTGAACAAAACTATGGTGTAGATTTTTCATATATTGTGATCCATTTTGATTTTTTTATTTGCTTTTTTATTATAACAAAGGAAACATCATAACAATGAACTAGGAGTACCATAAGTGAAATGAACGTTTTTATATGAATGGATTCTGATTGCTGAACGGGTAAACCACATATAGTTTAAAGTTAAAGGGCCACATAACTGAGCAGAAAAGTTTAATGATGGTGTACAAAATAATTAAAAGCAATAGCAATAACTGGACCAGATAATCCAATAGCTTTGCGACAGAAGAAATGCCAATAACACGATGTATTAAATTATAGAAAATGACTGATGTTTTAAGCTGCAGTGTACGTTTTGCTCACACATAATCCAAACATTTTTTCGATGTTTTGCCCTTTTTATTTTTTTTTTCTGTCGATATTTCCATTTTAATCGACAGTGAGTTTTTATTACCAAGCTGTAAAAGTTAGCACAGTTAAAGTTAACATTATCCAGCTAATATTAAATTGATAAATAACTTAATTTATTTACTTTATTTTAAATTAAGTTGCGTTAGCTCTTTAAGAACATTTTCTAAATTATTGCGAATAAAGCACGATATATTTTTTTCAAATTAGCGTTACTGAATTTATATTAAATACAAAGCTGGCTATGGTAGCCGTGCTGATTTCGGTGCCGTACGAATTGCGGGTTCGAGTACCGTCTCAGGTAAGCGTGAAATTTTAATATTGTTCTATTCTGTTTTATAACCAGTGTCCATGCATGTTTCTGACTATATTGACTCCTTTGTGTCTAATGTGTTTTCCATCATCCGTAGACACCAAATTCCTGTATCACATGAACTTTAATCTACAGATTGCCAGAAGAATTGGAAAAGCCATGACCAACGGTATTAGAGGAAAAATTCCTAACTACCGTTTGCGAGTAATACTTTATATAGAAAGTAAACTTTTGTGCTGTTGTATGGATCATTCATGGTGAAATAAATGTCAATTAAAAACAACGAAAGTTTATGTTTTTTAGCCGCTTTATTTATAGTACATGTTTAAGAAATCGAAATACTTAAGTACAAAACCATCTAAAACATTAAATATAGATGTGTAAAATCTGAATACCGACAAGCAACTATATGTGTAACAGCTAAAAGTGTCGACAGATGGTAATTAGGGTAAATGATGATATGCGGCAAATGTAGGAGTATATGCTTAAAAATTAAAATAAAGAAGGTGATTGCGATGTGAGCCCATAGATCAATGAATAGTCCATCTTCTGGAAACTGCAGAAATAAATATTGCCTACACTAAATTGTAAACCTTTTAGAGTTTTGTTCAATTGTTTTTATCCGTTAGGTTGTAAAACTTTCAAGACAACAGTGACTTCGGTTTGTTTCAGTTTAAGTTACCTTCTTTCATTTTTCAGCTTATAGTGAAGAATTATTTCAATGAAAAACTTATAGTCGTCAGAGTATTTTAGAGCAGCCAGTAATAAAGAAAGAAATGTTTGAAAGGATAATTGCAAGGAAACTTGCAGGCAGATAGATGTTAATCCTTAATGGCGAGGCTGGAAACTTATTGGCCTACCCCCTTACCTACGAGTAATACCTCCAGGTGTATATGAGAAGCATCCCCCCTCATACTCTACCGTGAAAGAATGGGCCAAACTTTTTCGAATGGGTCGAGAAAGCATTGAAGACGAAGAGAGTGCACATCGGCCCTTGGAGGTGTTCACTCCTGAAAACATCGCTCTTATGGAAAAAGAAATTATGGAAGACCGGTGGCTCAAAGTTACAGAAATAGTAGCAAGGTTGGGCCTTTCTAAAACAACAGTTTAAACATGAATAAGATTCGTGCAAGATGGGTGCCTAGACTTCTCTCCTCAGTTCAAAAGCAGCAAGAATCATCTGTTGTCAGGCATTTTTGGAGCTCTGCCCTGGCAATGAGAGAGAAGTTCTGCAAACCATTGTCATAGGATATGAAAATATGGTATTCTAATATTATGCTTTGTCCAAAACAGAATCAATGGAGTGGCGTAAATCTGATGAAGCACCGCCTCTAAAGGCCAAGGTCACTCAGTCAACGAAGAAGATCATGACCACAATTTTTGGGACTGTGAAGGAATACTCTTCATTGACTTTAAGGAGAGGAACACACAGTAAATGGAGGGTACTATGCTACCCTACTACACAGATTATGTGCTTCCATCAAAGAGAAAAGGCGAGGAAAGCTGAGTGGTGGTGTGCGCCTTCTTCACGACAACGCGCCTGTGCACACAGCTCTTGTTGCAGAGGAAGCTGTGAAGAAATGTGACTTCAAGGAAATCGGCTATCCATCCTACAGCCTAGATCTAGCTCCCAGTGCCTATTTCCTCTTCTCAAAACTCAAGAAGGACCTTCGAGGAAAGAAATTTAAGTGTGACGAAGAAGTAATGCATACTGTTTACGCCCATTTTACAGACAACATTTCTATTTTGGGGTGGGGGGGTGGATTGAAATGTTAATTCAAAGATATGAGGAGTGAATTGCAATAAAGGGTAACTATGTTGAAAAGTGAAATATAGTTTTTTGTCTTTATCACACCTAGAAAGTGGTTAGGCCGGAAACTTATGGACCTACCCTCGTATCCCATACGTTTGTCGATACATTTGCCGTAACTTTGGAATCTAATTATTATAATAATAAAGAACCAGATTATATTAAGGCACCATGAGCTCTAAGATAACCCGGTCTGGCGCCACCTAAGAACCGTCATAATAATGTTGACATCGATGCAGAGAGAACAGAAATTCATGTAAAAATAAATTAAGATTTGGAATTTAAATAAAACAGATAAAATATATTTGCTGATGAAATATATGAATCAGAAATTTGAATAAATTAGTTGCACAATAATTAACGCATAAACACAAGTAAACAGTTACGACTATATGAATACAGTATAGGGCGGTCGAGAATATCTGCAGGATCTAAGCAGTCAACATTAATCTATATATTATATTTTATTTAAAAACATGTTGTAGCGTTAAGCAGTGTAAGAAAAATTACCAGCATTAATCTCCAGCTCTCACGGTACCTAATTTTGCAATTTAGTTTAATATATATCACAGGCGCCTGTAGCGACAAGCAACATTTCCAGCCTACAGAAGGCCGGGGTGTTCCTTCCTTTCACTAATGAAGAATGCTTCAGCTCTTTCTGATCCGATCTGCTTCCTACTAAAAGGCCACTGTAGTCTGAGCTTCCAGTTTCTTTAAAATGCGCACAAGAGCTACAGAACCCGAGTTTCATATTTTAGAACATGCGTTTGCGTTAATTTATAGCATCAGATTTCACTTTTCGACATTGTGGGAAAAATTCGGCTACGCAGCCGTCACAATATTCTTATTTTAAAAAAAAACAGCAGATTTATTATGTGTTTAAAAAAGTATAACCTATTGCCAAAATAATGAGAAGTTCCGAGCTGAGGTTGATTGTTCCGTTTTCTTTAACAACCGTTCATTAGCAATTAGCACTCTGGCAGAGTATACTGAAGTGCATAGTAATAAGATAGCGAATTAAAACGATGAAGTACTAGGTGAGAAAATATCGGAAAGTAAAATCGTAAATGTTAATCCAGATCCTCCGAGGTCATTGGAGAACAGCGAAGTGATCAACTGATCGATTCATATTTCACGTTGAAGTTTCATCTAATAAAATAAACTAGCTGTAAACTTTGCTCTATTTTATTTATTTGGAGTATTTACTGACGCCTTTAACATCTCAGATCACCAGAATCCCATTCAACTGACGGCGTGAAATAGTCGATAAATTTTACCCATAGAGCTTCTTTTACAGGCTTGAGGTTCCTTAACCTGCCGTAAATCTACATTCATGGGACCAACAGCTTTACTTCTCTTCCAAAGGAAGACATATTTAGGATTTTTGGCCCAAAAATACATCGGCACTAAACGGGATTGAACTCGCGATCTTGGATCTACGAGGCAATTATGATTACTACTAGACATCCGGGACCGATACATATCTGTTCTAAAATAATAATAATAATAATAATAATAATAATAATAATAATAATGACTTTTAAATTTCAATATGGAAGTTTTCCAAGAATGGACACAAGTAAAAGAGATTTGTTGTTATAACTATATATACTGTAGATATGTGCGATCTTCTTCATGGTGTTACCGTGGAAAGAATTTACAATCAAAAGTTTCTTGCATATAGCAGCGTCTAAATTGCAGCTTATGTAACAAAAATAAAACGAAAAGTCAATTTGATAACAGTTATTACCATCCATAAATTATTTCAAACAAGTAACTTAATATTCTGTTTTGTTTAATGTCGTGAACTCACTTATTATTTAAAAAATTCCTTTCCAAATCGAGAAAATATGCATGGCTTAACATTTAAACGTTTAAAAGAAACGTTAAACAGCTGTTATTGTGATAGTGTGTCCAATGATAGGCAATAGTTGAACTGAACGCAGTAAGATATTTCTATTTATAATAATTTGGCATTGTAGAACTGGTAATGTTAAGTACTGCACTAAGAGAAGAACTTGTTTTTGCAATAAAATATGTTTGGAGAAATTGTAGAGCTTATATTATTCATAAGCAAAAATTTAAAACAACTTTATTAATGTGCAAGCAATTTAGGCATTTGCATATTTGTACAAGCCAGAAGACTGTCAGAACAGTGTGGAAAGGTTTTCAAGCTGTTTTTTTTTTTTTAAATTTCAAAATCGATAGTCTGACGAAATTCTGGGTCACTTGACTTTTAGAAGCAATACTAGATGCACTAATATAGTTAAGAGTATAGAAAAGAGACATGACATTTCCAAGAACAGATATATTTATTAGAAGCCCTATATATACATTCGATTCTATGTCATACAAACTAGGCTCTGAAACAGTACTTATGGCCCACCTCCACGATATTAATGTGTATATTATAAACCTGTTATTATATTTTGTATATTGTAATTAACAGTGTAGATATTGCGTGTACATGTATTCTAAGGTATTACTTTAAGGCATGAATGGTGTTACTTTAGAACAGGAATTTCTCTGGTGTGACTGTCTACGGAAGACCAAGCTAAGAGCAGGACGCCAAGGAGATCATAGCTCACTGTTCAACAGAGAAGGGTAAAAACAAGAGACAAGCATTGTATCGCTTCTTAAATGACCTCATTTGTGTAACGTTTGTGAGGATCAGTTGGAATCTGGGCCATTGTGTGTTTTAGGGGAGTGAACTCACTCGCCGTTTTTGGGAAGTTGACTTCAAACCAGCCAATTATAGATAAATGTTTTAAAATTTTTGAAATTCAGCGCGAGAGGTGCGCTTAACTTGGTTACGTCAAAGCTTGAGGGATTTAATTGCATAATAAAGAGGCGTTTACTCTGCTCGGGGGACTCATTCTCAGATTCGATTGTCTCTTTGGAAGTTGTTGCTACTCACTTTCAGTTTCATTCAGACGCTATTCAGATTCAGGCTCAGATCCTTGTTTTGGAAGTCATCAATTGGCAGTCCTTTCTGTAGTTCTTTCGGCAGATACCGTCTTAATATTGAGGGCGCATGAAGCATGTTTGACCCAGGCTGGATCCCAACTACCGTCTCCGCGACGCAGTAAATTTATTAAGGTCGAGAGCAGATCAACGCTATAACACCCAGTTTTATCGTTCGCAGAAACATCAGAGATTGTAAAAGATATTTCGATTAATAAATTACCGTATTTACTATGTAACATTGCGTGATAATTGACACAGCTGATCTCTCCCAGTACTGTTGAGCAGCGACTCAACAAAGCAGAGGAAAAATAACCGAGATGTCTTATAGCATGGACAACAACCGAGGCGATCATCACAATCAACAAACCGCTCCATAATTTGGTGTCCAACCTGGGATCCGCAACCAACCAAAACAAATGCATACAAATTATATGCAGAAATTCAACATAAGAAAGAAAAAGCAATTAAGAATCAACCTTCTATAAATAACAGAGATTATGTTACCAAAAATTAAACATGAAATTTTTCGGAAGCAAATATAGAAAATAGATTAGTTTCCACTAAATCTTCTCAATGTGGTAAGAAAGAACACGGTACCTTAAGTGACAATTGGATATAAGAGCAAAGTCTGAGGTATTTGTGTGAACAATTCAGAACTGAAAATATTCAAACAATACCAAGAGCACTCAGAGGGATTAAAGAATTAATGACTCCCTCTACTTTTGTCAACTGGTATCTTCGTTCTATAAATGAAAGCATTATATACTTGTGAAATAGTCTTTTAAAAGAACACTTTTATTTGCTAACCTACTGCGATCAAATATCCAAATCTCAACCCCGATTCATGTATGACAATCAGGTAGCTGTCAAAAACGCTCTGCCGTTAAATCCGCTCCCGGAAAAGAAAGTTGAGTAATAAATCCAATATGCTAATATGTTACAGGATTAGAAACCTGCAGGGGAGTACTTGAATTGCTAAGCATAGAATTTGAAGAGGGGGAGTCATAGGCAAATATACTAAATGAATGTAAAAGGAAGGGAAAAAATGGAAGGAAAAGTATCTACCACACTCCTTTACGAGATCGAACAGGGGGGAATGGTTATGTTGGGCTCTGCTGGCAGGCAAATAGAGGAGTAGATTAGGTAAATTTCTAATTAAAGAGAGACACCTCATGTCTGTAAAGATTGATAGACGGTTAGGTCGGTGTGGAAAACTGATTGTATATGTGTGAGTCATTTTAACACGAATACTTTATATTTTTCTTTATATATGTATATTTTTTAAATTTTGAAAATGATTTTTCTGTTTTTTTTTTCCTTTCATTTTAACCCAATTATTCCTTTATTTTCACCGATAAATGCATATTTGTTTTATAGCTCATTGTGAAATATCTAACTATGCACTGACGTCACTGAAATAAATACTTTCCAACAACAAAAATACCACTACCACCACCACTACTACAACCATCAATACCACTAGTGCTACCACTACAGTACTACTACCACCACTACTACTACTATCACCTCACCACCACCACCATCGCCACAGGTGGCCGAGGTCGTTAAGAATCCTCATAAATGGCAAATGCCGGGGAGGTACCCTAAACTAAGGCCTGGAACGTTTCCTTCTTTAAAAATCCTTTTCTAATATATAATTTCGTTTCATGTATCATCAATGTCCACCACCTTTGGTACTTCAGTAGTAAAACTGGCGTTAAACACCATTCAAAAATAAAAACACTACTACCACTACCACTACCACTACCACTACCACTACTAAAACTATTACTACTACTAATGCTACTGCTATTACTATTACTACTACTCCTATTACTATTACTACTACTATTACTACTACCACTATTACTACTACTACTACTACTACTATTACTATTACTACTACTATTACTACTACCACTATTACTACTACTACTACTACTACTACTATTACTATTACTACTACTATTACTACTACCACTATTACTACTACTACTACTACTACTACTACTACAACTACTACTACTACTACTACTACTACTACTACTACTACTACTACTACTACTACTACCACCACCATCAGCACCACCACCACCACTCCTACTACTGTCTCTACTATTGTTTGAACTATTTTCTCCTTTCTTTAGCAGCGAGCCTTGTTTAAATCATTCCGTGCTGTGGAGTCAAGAAATTGCAAGACTCTTCTGGCAGGCTGCATGAGCATAGCTAAGAAACCAGAAAGATACAGAGATACAGGAGAAAGAAAGAGCCTAAAGCTAACAGCATACATGACGTACTTTCTGAAGAGAGAGCGGTAAGTAAATTCAAACATTACAGAATAAAAGTAGAAGTAAAAATAAATAATGAATGAAGAAAAAAATACAAACAAATACAGAAATAAATTATTTTAAAGCAGCCCTTACAATAACAACGAGGAAAGCATACTAAACAAAGAAATGTTGAAATAAATATTTATGAAATCTCTTTAGATCACATAAAAAGTGAACCATACAAAGTTCCCACTTACACGGAAATTTTACAACCTAGATTTCACAATAAAGAACATCTTTTTCGAGTATACTTTAAAAAATAGAACTATAAAGGTTCTGTAGGACAGTTGCAAGTTTTTAGGCAGATGTATTTCACTATCAGCTAACATGTGCGACTATTGCCAAGAGTGGGAGCTTAAACTGCAAAACAATTTCCCAGTTGGGTGTTGTGTAGAGTACTTGTGGCAGAAACAAAAGAACTAAATCACACAAATGTTTAAAAGATAGCTGCGTAAAATAAGCAAGAGAATCAGATGCTATTCACGTTGTTCAATCCGATTACGTCCTAAAACTCATTGCCGAAGTCTCAATGATAAAGAAATTATATACGAGGTTATTATTTGTGTTTATGTATAGTGTTCACGTTCACAAGGACGGGTCATCAATATGTTTATACATTTCTTGAATCCAGTCAAAAAGAAACCAAATTCTGTAGCATCTTTTGTATATTACTGTATTGTGAAGAAACCAGAAGAACACCCAAACACGAAAATATTTCTTGACTTACAATGCAGATACACAAAATAAAATGCTGCGATTCTTTAGTTGAATGCACAAGTGCAGGTATGTTCATAGATTGCCAATCCATGTTGGCAGTGTGACCGAAACTTTGGAGTCACGAAGACTGCCACAACAGGAAACAGGAAATCGGGGCGCCACAAGGATACCTGAAGAAGATAGTGATAGTCTCCGATTCACCACACACATGCGGCATCTAATGTATATAAAAAGAACAACAGAAAGATGGTGAGTTGATAATACAATATCTTACTCCCAAGTGAAAAATATGTGGAATTCGAGCTGCATTGAAGACAAATTGTGAAGTCTTTCAGCATTTCGGCTACACGAAAGTGTTTTCGGAAAGTTACACTTAGAGAAATATCGGATTTCTCTTAAAAAGAAAACGGCAAGCAAAACTACTTTGAAGAATGTATCGTGTTATAATTAACAGCGAAAGTGAGTGAAAGTGAGGAAAGTGGGGTTAGATCTGAAGAATGAAAAGGCAAAATAATAGACTTGAGCTTAAGTTATAAGTATGGTAAATCGTTTTACTAAACAATAAACAAAAATATGTTTAAACATTTAAACAATTTCTGGAAACCCTTTAAATAGACGTCCGAAGTTTTCTCCGAAAAATATTTTTTAGCATATTTGTCTTTTATAAACAATTTTAATGCATGAATTAATTAATTAATTAATTGCATAAAAATATTTCCCAGAAGCCACAGGATAGGCGATCGCAGGGTTGTCGATGTGCTGATCACATGCTCCCTGCAATACTGCAGGGTATGTCACAAACGGAGATAGAGGACCCAGCTGTCGGTTTGTCGCGCCAAGAAGAGGAGAATAAACGATTTTCTCTTTAAATAGCATGTAATTATAGGTTGAAATGGATAACATTTATCAGATTAAGAACAAAACTTGAACTACTTGTTTCTCAAAACAGTTTTGTAGGCAGGATTTTATCCTAGCTATAGCCTTAATCATATAATACCAATGATAAATGTATATGTCACAGATAAAACACTTGTTTGTGACAAATCATAAATGGATGGATCGATAAGACAGACAGACAGACAGACAGACAGGCAGGCAGGCAGGCAGACAGACAGACAGACAGACAGACAGATCGATCGATGGAATGGATGGATGGATGGATGGATGGATGGATGGATGGATGGATGGATGGATGGATGGATGGATGGATGGATGGATGGATGGATGGATGGATGGATGGATGGATGGATGGATGGATGGATGGATGGATGGATGGATAGATAGATAGATAGATAGATAGATAGATAGATAGATAGATAGATAGATAGATAGATAGATAGATAGATAGATAGATAGATAGATAGGCAGGCAGGCAGACAAACAGACAGACAGACAGACAAACAGATCGATCGATGGAATGGATGGATGGATGGATGGATGGATGGATGGATGGATGGATGGATGGATGGATGGATGGATGGATGGATGGATGGATGGATGGATGGATGGATGGATGGATGGATGGATGGATGGATGGATGGATGGATGGATGGATGGATGGATGGATGGATGGATGGATGGATGGATGGATGGATGGATAGATAGATAGATAGATAGATAGATAGATAGATAGATAGATAGATAGATAGATAGATAGATAGATAGATAGATAGATAGATAGATAGATAGATAGATAGATAGATAGATAGATAGATAGATAGATAGATAGATGAAGGGGGTTTAATGCATTTTGAACCACCTCCGGCACATCAGCGTATAAGGCTGATTGTGGTACCCCATTGAAAGAGACCCCTTCATTGTTTCCCAAAATCTGTTCCTTATACAAGTAGCAGTATTTATGTTCCAATGCTGGCATCCATCCCCAGATATTCTCTGGTTACAGAAAGAGCAGTTATCTTTATTATCAGGATTGCCGCGAAAGCGCCAAACATACTTTTATACAAATGATAAACTTTTTTTTCGATATTCTATAAGAAGAAACTATTTCCAACCCTTCCTTGTATATTACGAATTAACTCATTTGAAAGCCAAAGTGCACAGTTGTACAGCATAGTATCACTATCGTTTACCTCCCATTTCACGACATGCGGTTTATGTACGCTACATAACTATAGTAATGATCAAAGAAGCAGGTGTTGTTCGGATTATTCGAGTATGCATACCTTTCATCGATTTTTCTGATCAGGAGTACTCCATGAATGAGCAAAACATGTTAAAATTGGACAGAACTAAAATTAATTTTACTCAAACTGAGCAGGGGTTTCTCCCCTCCACACGAGTTAGAAATATACACAGCATTTGCCTTTCTCCACTTGAGCTGCAGATATGTCTGTTTTTGTTCAGGTTGTTATATTTGCGCTGTATGAAACAAAAACACGTTGTTTACTGTTCCTCTTTTGTCTCGACCTTCACGCAAATGTCATACATTCAGATCCACAGCGTCACTAATTCTCGGGAATAAGTAAAGCATACACCAGGGAACTGAGGTCGGGGCTACGAGCTGTAAACAGAAACTCTTGCATTTTAACTTTTTCCCCGTTGTTTTGTATGCTCGGTATTCTTGCCAAGGCTTTTCTCTGAGTATTGTGTTCCGGCTAAATAAAAGGCTACATTCTTGTTCCTGCGTCTCACGCAGTCAATGAATGCAAGTTCAGCATTTCTTGGCCAAGGCTAGTACAATAACAATGCGATGTAGTAGCGAATGCTTCATATGCAATAGAAACCGGCATCGCAGCTGTTCTCTACTGAAATGGACGTTCGTGGTAGCCAGGGAGTCTCTAAGGACCATATGGACTGCGATGAGCCTTCTTTATTGTTACAGTTTTGTTTCCGCCTGCTTTTCCTCTCTCTGCGCACCGCTCTCTTTTCTTATTTATCTTTACGACGAGCTCCGAATCTATTCTATCTTCTGTTCTTTTGCTGTAGTATTTGTAGAGAGCACGAGTTGCTGGAAGGCGTTCCCGGAATTGTGGAATGAGAGAGCCTATACTTTCTGTAGAGAAGATGAATTTCTATATTTCGCTTATCGCAATGTGTCAGCTAACTCTAACTGGCCTAGATCATGCCAAAACGTATTAATTTGTGTATAATGATATACGTTTACAGGTAAATCAAGACAGGAAAGAATTAGAATGCTTCATCCCTGCTAAAAGTCTAAAATTAAACAACTCGCGATCTGCTTATGTCTTACGTAATCATGGTCACTTGTCTTCTTGCCATAGAAGGACTCCCACGAGTTCGAAGTACAGCGATCTCAAGGGTGACTTTTTCTTAGTGTTTTATCCTTTTCTACTATTATAATTACTGTTAATTTGTTACATTGTTAATAATGTTACTTTATTTTTCTTTTTCTTATATATATATATATATATATATATATATAAATGATAAATAACGTAACACTATTAACAATTCGCTATATTTCGAACTCAAACAGTTCGAAATATAGCGATTAAAACTCTGTGACTTTTTCATAGTGTTTTATCCTTTTCTGATTTACTAATTATTGTTAATTTAGTTATATACACATGTGTGTGTGTGTGTGTGTTTGCATTTCAGATTAAAATTGAAAACGCAACACTTGTTCGCTTATCATTATTATTATGTAATAAAACCTAGAATACACTCTTTCCATTGATATAAGCGTTCCCGCTATGTCTGTTGATTTCAGTTCTAGTGACTTCCAAAACTATGTTAGGACTTTATATTCACTTAGTACTAAATTAACAAACAAACACATTACAACAATTTAAACAACCCATACGCCACATCTTCCTCTACCTCATCAAAACAATGTGAACATGTGTGAAACGGGTCAAATAGTTTACACCTATGGGTCTTAGAGGTGCAGTGGAAGGCATATTTGTCTCGTATATCAAGGTCGGGGATAAAAATTAGGTCAGATTCAATGGGCTATATTATAAAGCGTAAAAACACTAATTATGGATTCTTTTGAAAGGGAAATAAAACCTCAGAAACCGTGTCGTAGATTTACGACATGTAAAAGAACCTCAAGATTGAAAGAACAGTACTATGAGCAAAACTTTTCGGCCGTTTCAGCCCTGAATTGAATAGGACGCTGATAAACAGCGTGCTTAAATAAACCTAATAATAATAATAATAATAATAATAACCAGTGGTTGATACGGGCTGAGATGGAACTGCCTACTATTAATACTCTTTGAAAAGTAGAGTATATTCTCAGTAGTATGTGTTATTTTTTATTTTTGGTAAAATCAATAGATTTCAGTTTGAATTTACATAATTCTTCTGTAGAGTATATGAAAAACGAAAATTATTTCAAGTTATTAAACACATGCACTCAAAATGACATAAAAGGATAGCTACAAAAATTGAAAAAGTGGCATTGTAAAAAACAACTAATGGGGTGTTGGAAATAAAACTAAATAAATTTATTTTTATGGAAGTATTATTACATTAAAAAACAACCATGTCGATCTTACGTTAAAATTATCTCCACTACAGATAGATTACTAAAATCATGTTCTGGGTTCCGTAGATGAAAAAAAGTCACTTGAAAACCTTATATTGCACAAATAATAATGGGTGCTTGAGTAAACGGGAGTCATTTGTTTTATATAATTGGGATACAGTTAGATTATAAACAACAGTAATACAACCTGTAATTGATTTATTGAAGTTATTATGACACAGTGCAATCAAATATGACTGAGTGCTTCTATTTCTCGCCGAGTAACTAGTTACACATCTAAATTAGGACTCGAATTAAAAGCTACTTTCCGCAACATGGTACGTTTCTAAATACACATGACAGGGTTTTCCAATAATAAATCAATTAGTGGCTGCTGTAAATAAAATGTTGCAAAATTTCCTTCAAGAGTTTACTTATTCAAATGTTTAATGCCCGATGTTCCGCTGTTACCTCAGACAATATTAACATGGCTTGATTTATTATTATTAGTCAGTGGAATATGTGTTTAACTCCTCTAATGCAAATGATGTTTTATCTGCCTATACATATAGATAGTTCAAAGTATATTGTCTATTAGTGAATTTGAGGCTAATCTTGCTTTATGTTGGTTTATTTTACCGAACTACATAAGGCAACACTCTCTTTGGAAGTATATACATACCTCTGAACAAACAACATCCAACGTACAGCCTTAAATGTGGGCATTAAGCTTACTTGAACACAGAACATCCCAGCTAAGCTCTCTGTCCCTATAAGTGTTAGGAAACTGAAAGATAAAATTACTAATATAAACTTTTAACAAGAACAATGGTGACGTGTGCAATGAAAAAAAATCTTACTTAAAGCAAAATGAACTGGAACAGTCAGCAACATTTTCAGTTTGCCCTAGTAACATCTTGCGATATTGAGAGAACTTTTTAAAGGTTAAAGCCTACATTGCTGACCATTAAAATTGCAACAAATTGTGCGTGTTCAAAATAGCCATGTGGAAATGATGACTGTCTTCTCGTTTGGTTGTTTAACGAAACTGTTCGTATCCTTCGCGTCTGTGTGTTCGTCCTACCTGGATCCATTGATTTGATATTCGTTTCGTTGTGGACACGTTTTTTGCAACACGAGCACCAATTTCTCCAAACGACATTGCGCAATTTCGGTATGTTACAATTCTCCCTTTAGCAAATTCAGACATTGCTGTTGTATTTTCGACGAATCATGTTGTCGGTTCTGGTGGTGTAGTGGTAACCATACTTACCTCCTAAATCCAAGATCGCGGTTTCGATCCCGGCCAGGATCGATGGATTTTTTGGGGCGTAAAAAATCCTAAGTATGGCTTCCTTCGGAAGGGAAGTAAAGCCGTGGGTCCCGTGTCGTACATTTACGGCACGATAAAGAACCTCAAGCCTGAAAGAAGAGGGCTCTAAACAAATTTGTCGGCCTTTTCACGCCCCGAATTAAATGGGACGCTGATAACCCGAGATTTTAAAGAGCGTCCGTAAATAAAAAAAAAAAAAAAGAAGAAAATGTGGCGTCAATAACCATCTCTTATGGGCGTTACGATTTTAATGGCCAATTGTTTATATGAGGCGTAACAGAAATTCTATAACAATGAAAATCCCCAACACTTTCTCTTTGTTGTCGATAGTGAATAATCTGCTTCATATTTTCAACAATAACAGATAAAGAATGAACCTTACTTCTTGCTAAATATATTGGTTATACCGTATATATTATATTGTATATTTTTAATCTTTCATAATATAAGCCCTTGCACATTTTGAACATTTTTAGGGAACAAACGTCAATTTCCTAGTCAGCATTTGCATCCTCCTGCTGTCGGAGAATCTAAAGCATATTAGGTATAGACAGTGCTTATGTTGTCTTATTAATATTTAGTTATATCAAATAATTATTGAAAACCAAATGGAAATGAAAAAAGGTTTAAAAGTAATTAGAGAAATAACTCGGCTTAAGCCACTATCTTTCTTATTTATTGGAATGTTTCTTTTTTTAACCTGATCTCTCTAGCGTCTTTCTCTTGGTTAATAGCAGCACAGTAGCTGAAAATATCGTGAATTTGTATTATGCATAAGTTAATATAATTTTAGCGTTACTTATGTGATTAAATAAGCTTTGATATACTTTGGTTCCATATTTTCATTTCTAAAACTTCTGTTCTTTTGTTTTGTTTATAGTGTGCCATATTCGCACCTAGTTTATTGTAACGGTCAAAAATGTTATAAATCTTTAAAATATTTTGGTATTATATTATTTAATTTTATCTGTTAAACTTTTGTGCGGTTTATATATATTAACATTGTTTAAGAAACAAACCGTCATGGGTGATCGAAGTCGTTAAGGTGCGGACTCGTGAGCGGGAGGTTTGGGGTTCGAATCCCGCCAGGACCGTCTTCCCTGACTGAGGTTTTTTCCAGGTTTTCCTAAGGCCTCATAAATGGAAAATGCCGGGGAGGTACCCTAAACTTAGGCCTGGAACGATTCCGTCCTTAAAAATAAATTCTTTTCCAATATATCATTTAGTCTCATGTATCATCAGTGTCCACCGCCTGTGGTGCCTCTGTAGCAAAAACGAGCGTTATACGCCAGTCATTCTAAGTAACAATACCATTTTAAATAAAATTACTGGTATATCTAAATAAGTGATATGTGAAAATGTGGGTATTTTGTTCATTCGTTTGTCTATTAATTACCTTGGCAATAGATTATTATAATTTTTATTTAAATCCTTATATTGTGAAAAAGCAAATAAATTTCTTTTTAATATAACATTCTAGAAACAATTCTATATTTAAAACGGTAAAAGAGATTTTACTAATGACTGAAATGGATGTTCAATGACGTCCCTTAAGACAAGATGAAATGTTATGGCGGTTAATATAATTGGAAATTCTAGAGCTTAAACTGATGCCACTAGGCTTTGAATACAAATCTAGGATGTGCATATGACATCAAAAATTTGCATCAAAAACAGCATCCAGGTAAACAAAAGATTAAGTACTACCAATGTGCCCTGCAGAATGCTGACATTTTAGCTGTTTCAATGCAAACTATTAAAAATAGATAGCAGAAAAGAGTACATCATTCCCGTTTAGCGATTCGACGTATTGCACGGTGCACATGTTAAATTGGCAACAGGAACAATTGAGTTCATAGATAAATCACGATTCGCTCTGCATGTAGTTTCAGGAGAATACGCACATGGAGACAATGAGGTAACGTAGAAAGACTGAGACATATACAGGGAGTTCACAGATTCAAATGAGGTGCTAACACGGTCTGGAGAGGCTTAATGAGAGATGGTTTTAATCTATGGAATAATTAATGTAAACAGGTACGTTCAAGATGTTTTTCCGCCTGTGTACTTCCTATCATTGAAGGCTCCGGTCCTGAATTCCTTTACAAAGTTGGTTAGAAATACAAAATACCAGCTTAATTCTAAGTTCTAAGTCCAATGGAGTATTTGTAGGATGCCTTTGCTATGGAGGATAGTGAAATCATCGTGATGCTGTATCAGTTATTCAGACCTCTCCATAACCACTAACATCGAAAAAAATAAAAACTTCCTCACAATTTTTCAATGACAAAGAAGTTTAAAGTAACAATTAATGCAAGCGGTGATGGTGGTACAAATTATTGATGATACAAGCATCTCGAGAAACCTCAGTAAAAGGGCACTTTTACAAGTTTTGTGATTATGAGCCCGTATCTTTATAATTAGAGGAATATGTAATTTTCGTAAAAAAAAATGTAATTTGGTTTTCTGGGCTATTGTATTGCATTATAAGTACTTTAAATATTGTTCACACAACTTCCATGACATGATTCCAATAATAATCATAAAAAATTAAGAAAAGTGTTATGTTCCTCAGACAATTTTATGTGAATGTATGAATGTGTACATACTGCAAGTCTTCTCATTCTGCGGATTGGTTACTAAGCAATCCCGCATTTTGTAGTCAATGGGAAATGCAGGTGCTCTCAAGTGACCCGCTGCGTTCACCAAACAGTCCAATAACGGAGCTTATCTTTATCTACTGTGTACATATTACTCCAGAACTACTCTTTCTGTCTTTCTTTTGTATGTAAGAATATCTACATAAAGTAAAACATGATTCATTGCCTTATGTTTGTCATTTAGCATTAAGTAAGTTATTTGCATTTACTTATTATGTTCAATAAAGCAGATTCTTATAGTTATTTGTGATTTAACTAAAATTTACATAATTGACATTTTTACATTAACAAATATGATATAATAAGTACTCTTTCTCCCTTTTGTGTCAGAAAAAAAAAAACAAAAGGTATACGGAACTTCACCGCTCAAGTCCAGCGCGCGCACAGTGCAACAGCAGTGATACATGCCGAGAGGCACATACTATAAAATGCCCAGACTGCATAACTTACCAATATATATATGGAAGCTTATTAGCCTATTACCATAAAGCCCAAATTTTGTTCTTATATTTATAATTATAATTATATATGTTTCCATCTTTTAATATATTTTATGTTTTAGTGTTATTGGAAAACATTTTAAACTTCTTCCATTGACAGACATGTTAATATTAAATTACTTTTTCTATTTTATAAATACTGTTTTGTCATTACTAGATATCACAATGTTAAAATATATCATATTAATGTAAAATGATGCTTTTAATTCTAATAACCATCTTTAAGTCTATCATTAATATATAGGCGAGCCAGAATCTCTGCGACAAATTCGGAGGAGAGATATATCTCACAATGAGGGATATTTTTCATTAAATGGCCTATGTTCTCTGAAGCATCATTTAGATGTCGTATACTTCAATTTGTTTATGTTTATGTCTACCATGTGAGGCTACCTGTCGATGTGTGTGCAGTTTCGTGGACGTCTGGGCTTTTACCGAGATGGCCTACACGATATCTTACATAGCGGCTAGAGGAAACTGCCAACTGCCTTAACACTCCTGTATTTTTTTTTTATTTGGGACTTGTGCAGAGTGTCGTGTATACGACCCCAGTCGACACAAGACTGACCTGATTGCACTAATCTTCGCTATTGTTTATAAAATGTGACATTAAAGTGTAATGAGAGTAAGCAGATTCTTTGAACACCTTTTGTATTCACTTCCAAGGGTACTTACATAATAAATTAATAATTTTAGGTCATAATTGTTAAATGTACATCTTTGTTTCCTTCGATGATGTGTGTATCCTATGACACGAGAGAGGACATTTCGAAGACATCATTATTTAACAAAAAGCTTTTCTTATTGTGATATTTGTTTTTCTTCGAACTTGTCGTAGACGTCCTTAAACACTCTGTATATTACACAAAAAAAACAGTAATAAAATAGAGGCAAAATATTGGTACGATATTTCACGTTTATTCCATTGCTGTCTAAACTTATTTCAATATTTTACCTTTTCTAATTATAATTTTGCGTAGCTTCTACAAAAGGTCATTTATCGCAGCTATTATGAGTGAATTTGTATAATCTACGAACGCTATATCTGCTGGAGTATAACTAATAGTAAATATACAATGCTCTATACTATATATAATTTTCCTAAGTGTATTTTGTTACACTTATAACAAGTTCTCTATCATTTAATTAATATTGATGAATAAAAATTTAATTTTCTAATTTGTAGATAACACTAGTGATTAGCAATACACTTATGAACGTAATTATGAACTATTCACGATCGAAATGTTCATCACAACTATCTTGGGACGTCAACTTTAGCAGCAGCAGCAGCAGCAGCAGCAGCAGCAACAGCAGTAGTAATAGTAGTAATAGTAGTAGTACTAGCAGTAGTAGTAATAGTAGTACTACTAGCAGTAGTAGTAGTAGCAGTGGTAGTAAATAGTAGTAATAGTCATAGTAGAAGTAGTAGTAGCAGCAACAGCAGCAGCAGTAGTAGTAGTAGTCGTCGTAGTAATAGTAGTAGTAATAGTAGTAGTATTAGTAGAAATAGTAGTAGTATTAGTAGAAATAGTAGTAGTCGTAGTAGTAGTAGCAGCAGTAGTAGTAGTAGTAGTAGTAATAGTAGAAATAGTAGTAGTCGTAGTAGTAGTAGTAGTAGTAGTAGTAGCCTTAGTAGTAGTAGTGATAAGTAGTAGTAGTAGTAAGTAGTAGTGATAGCAGTAGTGTAGTAGTAGTAGTAGTAGTAGTAAGTAGTTGTATAATAGTAGTATTGGTAGTAAGTAGTAGTAGTAGTAGTAGTAGTAGTAGTAGTAGTAAGAAGTAGTAATAGTAGTAGTAGTAGTAGTAGTAGTAGTGGTAGTAAGTAGTAGTAGTAGTAGTAGTAGTAGTAGTAGTAGTAGTAGTGATAGCAGTAGTAGTAGTATAAGTAGTTGTAGTAGCAGTAGTAGTAGTAGTAGTAGTGGTAGTAAGTAGTAGTAGTAGTAGTAGTAGTAGTAGTAGTGATAGCAGTAGTAGTAGTAAGTAGTGGTGGCAGTGGTAGTAGTTGTAGTAGTTGTAGTAGTAGTAAGTAGTAATAGTAGTAGTAGTAGTAGTAGTAGTAGTAGTAGTAGTAGTAGTAGTAGTAGTTGTAGTAGTAGTATTTATTATTACAATTACATCATGTATACATATATTACAAATCATAGTCGCACGGGTTGCAAGACGGTTCATGTTCTTGTAAAATATTATATTTGTAAAATTAATCTCAACAAAAGAAAACAACATAAACAGAACGTACTTACACACACGTTATATATATATATATATATATATATATATATATATATATATATACACACACACACACACATACATACACACACACAATTTTCGTATTGTTTGTGTACAAGGTTTATAGAAATTTCTTGTCCCTAAAACAACGCTTTTCTATTTCAGCTGTATCTCAAACTGATCTAGTTCACATGAATAATCCCTGTGTTAAAGCCTTTTTACCTAAGCTCAAGGAAAATATAAAAAAAGACAATTTTTATTGCACGGTGATTACTTCTGACATTTAACACAGTTCCTTTCCTTTGGGAGGTAGAACCTGTAATGATTTTCCTGTCATTCTCTCAAAGAAGAACTCGTCGAAGTCCGTTTATTTTAGTGAATTCAGCTAATTCTAGTTTTTAGGCTTTCACAACTGCCCTGATACTGTCATAGTTACCAAACTCCGGAATTGTGACGAGGCAACATCTTTGAAGCTTATAATTCTAAGAGAACTAAGCTTGATTGCATTTTAAGTAAACAACTTGAACATTCATTGAGTAGAATTATTGACTTTCAGGTAAAAGCGAGCCAAATTGTTTAACTTCGTTTTATGTTATGTGTTATGAAGCACCAGCTCTTTGTGCGTACTTAAGAAGGCATTGGCAAAGAAATAACATTTGAATTACTTTCACCAAATGATTGGGTACCCCTTTCTATATTAACTCATAAGAACGTACAATTAATTGAGGAGAAGTATTTACGCTGATGACCTGAGATGTTAAAGAGCGCCCGTTAATAAACCTAAAAAATTGAAGAGAAAATTTTTCCGAAGATAAATTGTTGGCACGAAATATTGTTATGTATTTGTTTTTGACAATGGATAAAACATGACGAATTAAGCATAGTTTCCTCTGTTATTAGCACTGAACTCTTTTGTTATCTCCTGGAAATTTTCCATAAAACGTTAAAGCTAAAAGCATTTCCTTTAAGGTACGTGGAAACATTAGGAAGGTATTCGGAACGTGAACCTTTGGGTAATAGATACAGGTGCATTATCATTACTCCGGGCGTTTTCATTCCCCAGATAATTTGAAAGGAACTTTGGCAGGTATTCATTTTGGCAGAAGACTGAAAGAATTTAGGAAGAAGCAGAGATTAACTGTTGCTAAGGATCGAATCCTGGACCATATCTCTCAGTCAGGCATTACCCTAAATGTTACAGTTTTAATGCTATAAAGAAGTGGTGTACAATACAATTTTTGATGAATTATTCAAGCGTTTTTTATTATTTTCTACTGCTTGTAAAAATATACCACCCATTCTTTTAAGCGGATATGTACCTTCAGCTAAAATATTTGTGGGAAATGCTTTAATTTTCCAAGAGCAGAGATAAAGCTCATGAAAAGAACTTTCCTATCTCCTCACTCCCTCATTACATAATCGATCTGTAGACCAGAAGCGCTCAAGTTATTCAACAAGTTTCTCTTTCTACGGTTTAAGAAAAATGCTACAGATAAATTTCGCTAAAGTCAGTTTGATACAAACAAGATTCTAACACTTCTCTTCTTGTCTACAACAAAATAAAATGCTGTTTTTAGCATGTCGTAGTGACAAGGAAGGCTAAACTTTCGCGAAGTACAATGTCTAGATTCTTTTTCTCAGAATATGTAACCATTTTTCAATATTGTAGTTATAATATTCCAAATATAGCAGAGTTATTTAACCTCCTTTGATGACTAGCGGCACTCTGGCCGAGTGGTTGAACTGCATGCTCTCACCAAGACTCTGGATTCGATTCCAGAGACCATAATAAGGAGTTGTCATACTTGCCTCCTAAACCCAAAATCGCGCGTTCGAACCCGGCCAGGATCGATGGATTTTTTGCGGACGTAAAAATTCTAAGTATGGCTTCCTTCGGAAGGGAAGTAAAGCCGTGGGTCCCGTGTCGTACATTTACGGCACAAAAAAGAACCTCAAGCATGAAAGAGAGGCCTCTAAGCAAAATTGTCGGCCGTTTCACGCCCTGAGTTGAATGAGACGCTGATGACCTGAGATGTTAAAGAGCGTCCATAAATAAATCAATGAAAAAAATAAATAAATAAATAATTGGGATTAGTGGCCAAAGAAGCGGCGCCGAGCCAGGTTTTCTCCGGGTATTCCGGTTTTCCTTACCATTTCCATATCGTGTTGATTGACATTCTTCGAGCGCACATTATAAATGGGCCACGCTACCGGGCTCTGACACTCGTTTGTGGAACTGCACAGCCTAGCGTTGAGCTCGCTCTCTATAGAATTCATCTGCAATACATGCGTTAGTTTTTTGATTCGTCGTTTCTCGAATTTAAGAAAAAACACTTGAAAATTATGTATACTCTTTGTTCAGTTTTTGAATTTTGGTACGTAAATATATAAGTTTGTTGAAAGAACTGTAGTCGAAAGTGTTATTTCTGATTAAATCGAACAGCATATTTAATAAGAACTTCATTTAAAAGATAGCAATACACACAAGGTTTTAAATATGGTACATAGTGTTACAAAAATGTAAAAATAATTTAATTTATTTTTATGCTAATGCACATATACACAGTAATCATTTCGCAGTAACACATATATGTAATTTAATTTCCTTTTTTCATTTTTATCTAAACAAATTTACTAGTTTCAATTAAATTACATACATTTTGTCATTGTTTGCATTAAATGTAGATTAAAGTGGTAATTATAATAGGTTTTGAAATGTTAAGGAACATGTGAAAAGTAAATTAATACCAGAAGTAGTTAGCTGTACATTAAAAATGTAAGTGAATTTGAATAAATGTATCTAATTTTAACATTCTTGCAAAAAGTATAAATTTTATAATATGTGCATGCCAAGATCAATATGTGGCTGACTTTTCGAATACAAATGTGTTATACGTACCAGGAATAGAGAAAATAATATTTGTGAAATTTTTACGAATTATATTAACTTTTGTTGTTCATTTTGAAAATGTGTATTACAAGGGTATGTTTATGTTATATAAAATTAGATAAAGTACTTTCACGATTATGAAATATCTCCTACTTTCAGGCAACTTTTCCATATTTTAAACATCAAAACAGAAATAGACAGGCGCTGTGATAATTGCTAACTTTACCCAATGTGAAGAAATCGTGCATTTCTTATCACTCTATCTCTCAGGTGGTCTGACAGTTATCTATAGAAACAAATATAAACAGTTAACAAAAAATTTACGCGGAGCAAATGCCCTAATGATACAGACTAAAGCTATTTTCGAAACAACTAGTAGGCGAAAGACGGCAATAGTGCATAAGTGGAAGACCGAAAAAAGCTTCTGTTGTTTGCCTTAGGCTAAAATTAGTCTTCTGTAGCTGCAAGCGATATGAACGCAGTGTTCCTTTCACAGTATCATTATTTATTTTGCTCTAATTTGTGACCTGCACTATGTGCATCACTGAAGTCGAATGGTTCGCCTATTTCAGCGAATGCGGGTTACGCAATGTGAAACTATAGCCTGGTTCAAAATCGCTGTGCAGTGTTCTCTAGCAAAATCATCCGCTAGAAAGCCAAGTTTCAATGTATTCGCTTTGATTTTTTCATCATATCACCACTTGATATCTGGAATATTTAAACAAAAATTCCCAAAATATACGTCACGTGTCAGTTTAGGGAAAAACAAACCGCGAGAAGCCAACGGACAAACATTAATTGTTGCAGCGTGACATTTGCAAGCGATTTCCCGTAATGAAGGAATATCATTTTCACATGCAATGTTTACAGTGACATTGTGTGTTTGCCCGTACACAATGCTGCATTTACCTTGCTTAGCGCACTGCGTGGTTAGGGGGCGTGGGAGAGGGATGTGCTTTTGTTGTTTGCTCTCAGCAGCGCCCCAAATATTTTCATGTTTCACCGAATAAAATTTGAAATCACAAGCGCAGCGGAGAGTTTACGCGGAACGAAAACGTTTTTGGTGCGCTGCATGAAACATACTAATGGGACAGTTTGAACATACTCTGCACAAAAAGCACTAACTACTGAGCCATCATATCTCTAACACTAGGCCAGAGCGGAGAAGGTGAGCCCAACTAATAAAGTCTGCCTATAGTGACATTAAATACATGTTTCATTCAACATATTATTAGGTCATTGATTTAAGGATTAATTGTAAAATATTTATTCTATGATTTTTTTATTTGGTTTATTTACGGACACTACTTAACATCTCAGGTCATCAGCGTCCCTGATGTGAAACAGCCGACAAATTTTGTTCAAAGGCCTCTTTTTTACATGCTTGAGGTTCTTTTTCGTGGCGTAAATCTACAACAAGGGACCCAAGACTTTACTTCCCTTCCGAAGGAAGCCATACTTAGGATTTTTACGCCCGAAAAAATCCACGGGTCCTGACCGGGATCGAACCCGCGATCTTGGGTTTAGGAGGCAAATATGGCTACTACTACATCACCAGGACCGAATATTTATCCCATAAATTATAGTATTTGAACATATTATAGTTATTCTACATGTCTTTATAAATTCACTTCTATGGATCCGTCTATAACAAAATTGACCGGTGGAAGTATCAGCGAGTAGAACTAATCAATATTTGAACGCTTTGAGTATTTGGGTGTAACATTCAGAATGAATGGCACATGGTGCCAGCCACTGCACTGTACAAAGCCCGGGGACCTATGGCAGAAGTTTATGTACACTGTCCCGGATACTGGCCACTCCGGTGAGCATTATTAGAAAAATGTACGAGGCCATGATAAGATTGGCAGTGTTACGGATGTGAGATATGGTGTTGGGGTAAAGTGAAAAAGTTACACAACATTCAGACTGATTTCTTAAAACGAATTCTCGACTTGGGGAGGAGAACAGCGAATAAATGGCGCTTTGGGAGGCTTTTAGATACTATTCATTGTAAAATATTAGTTACGGATATTAAAGGGAGAACAATCTTCACTAAGAACAATTTGTTACTTCCATCAAGTAAGAAACTGGCACCATAGTTACTGGGTAGAAGGGTTAAAGAGGAGATTAGTTAGAATTATTGGAATCGGGTGGGTATGGGAGAGGAAGGGGGAAAAGGAACATTAATATATGGAGGAAAGTCAGAAGAAAGCTAACTGACATCAACAGGAAGGCATAGAATTATCATGTAGAGAAAAACATCATTGGAACTTAGTAATGAGCTAAAACTAACTGGGAGAAGGAATTGTACATACATAAGTGACATTTTAAGGATCGAGGAGATATATTTGGCTTAGACCGGATGCTTGGAAAGCACAAAAAATTGTCACTGAAACAGGCGATAGAGTTTGCTCCCTTTGTGGAAACTTAGAAGATTGGTAACATATACCGGCACATTGTCCAGGTGACCCTGGAGCCAAATTTACATCCTCGAATAGGGGCAGGTTAGCATGTTTGAACTTGCTTGTGCAGGAAGAGTATGGTCAAAGTTGGTTGAGTTTTTATGTAAAGTGCGCCTAGTTAGAAGCTGTGTGTGTTTAAATACGTATACTTGTAATGTAAAGACCTATGAAAGAGATAGAAGGTGTATGCATGTGTGTTTTCATGTACTATAATGATTTGTATGTTAATAGTGTTATATTAAGTATTAATATCGTATAGCTATATTGTCCGTCGGTGTTATATAGTACCATATACGATCTCTGAACTCATAATTTATAAAATTGAATGTATATCATTTGTAAAATAAACACCTTCATCTATCTATTCTTTATTTGTATTCCAGGGAAAGTAATGAAAGGAAGAGGAAGAGAGGACAATCTTACGTTGACAGCCTGCAATGAAGAGAACACTGCAGAGGAAGAAGTGTGAAAACAGACACTGGCAGAAAATCAAAATGACATGATGTCTAATAAAGCTTGCACAGTAGTGGATTTGTCGGTTTTTGATAGTTTTAAACTGGTTCTTTAATTTACCTCAATTCTTTTAAGCATTTAATATACGATGTACTAGTAGGAGCGCATTTATTCTATGACACCATTACAATAACACTTCAGCAAGCACACAGGTTAAATGAACCGTACTTTTATAATATACTGGGTTTGTTAAGTTTATTACAAGACATTAGATATTCCATAACAAAATATAAACAAATACGTAACAATAAAATATACATAAAATAAAAAACAGATTGTGACACATATAAACACAGCTGGTTCTATTCAATTTGTTTTCCCTACCCCTTCCCCATTATCAGCCTATTCAGACCTGAGCTGTCTCACTTCCATCAGAAATTTACCTATTCTCCCCGCCTCTTTTTTCCGTACTAGTAGAGCCCAGCACGATCAATGCAATGACATTTCAGATGATGGAATATCGATACGGTATGCCAAAGATACGTGGTTCGATTCCGGTCGGGATCGGGACATCAACTTTTCTTAACTGGCTCAGATTCCAAACTTTAATATAACACAAAGTTTGTGATAACCTAATGGTGTAATTAACTGCTTGGCCACAAGTACTCCAAGTATTCGAATTGCTTCTTAGGCATAAACTATCTCTAACGAGATAACTTGAGAGTAGTCCCGGGTAAAATGCGGGTTGTAGTCGGGCGAGGTACGGTAACTCAAGAGTTGATAGGAGCATCAATACGGTAAGCAGAAGATCCGTGATTCGAGCTTCGAACGTGATTAAATTTTGATATAAGAGTGATCACAAAATTTAATCTGACACACAATTTATACATCTAATACACAGTGTGAACTTATTATATTATAAAATGTAATTTATAAAAATTCTTCTCTATATTTTAATTTTCACAAGTGTTTGAAAATGAGGTTAGTTTTATGACGTCGTTAAAATATCTCCATGATTTTGGATATGGCGATTTAAGGATAGTACTCTTGAGAAATGGAGGAAGAGATTACTAAATAATTGATAACAATCTAGCGAAAAGCAGGCCACAAACTGACATATCAATAAAAAAGCTACAACAACAACAACAGCTAGAGCGAATTTCGTTAAAGTTAGCTCTGAGCAGCAGACTCTTCAAATTGTTTGGGTATTGCATATTGAGATGTAAACGCTTCTTGCAATGATTTTGAGTAACTCTACATAGGAATTTAATAAGATAAAGATATATAAATTTGCTCTTAGGCAATACAGGATCTTTCTTTTTCATTGCCAGATATATCTGCTAGTTAGGCTAATATAAGAGATGCAAATTCCTTTAAGTAAGAAGTGGGGGGCATATTTCTCCGTGAATATTACGATAAAGAATTAGCTTATAAAGATAAAGAGCCGAGCAGAGTGACTGGGACAGTAAAGCTGGACATTCAAATCCCTTGGGACCTGACATCCTGATCTTGAAATTGTTCGTGGTTTACTTAGTGAATGTGGGGGGTAGTTCTTTCCTTTTCACGAACAATGCGTTCCCCATTTCCATTCTGTTGGCTCTGTTGCAAGATATAAAATTCCAGGCAAGGTGGGCTGATGTTGTGTGCGGTATGATGACTTGCGCTTTGGAAAAGTCTAGTAGGGAAGCAGTTCTTCTGAGAGGTTGTAATTCCTAATAGGAGGGTTCCATCGGCATGGTTCGCCGCTCCTGGATCCTAGCCACTCGTTTCCTCACCTCTCCTTCCCTCCCGCAGGGGCGAAGGCACAAACGGCGAGTCCTTTAGCACGGCTAAATACCGAACATTCCTCCTTTGGTCCCACAAATCCAATCTAATAAAATCATTGAAGGGGTCTCTAGAATTAGTTCGCAGATTTTGCAGCAACATCTAAAGATATGAACATTTTCTTATCGCACAACCTAACCGAAGGACAGAGACATACCAGGTAGAATGATGCGAGAAAACGTAGGAAGGATTTGGAATGAAGATTTTCAGGCATCGTAACAGATGACCTTGATTCCCTAATGAGCCAAAAGAGCAGCTTCTGACCAGATGAAGAGACCAAGAAAGAAAATGGTGGTACTTTGAGCAGAAATGTAATTTAAATATGAGGATTAAAGTAAACTTCCCTGCTTTACATATTTAGCACTAACAATAATTCTCAAGATAATGAAACAACAATGTGACATCTACGTACACTGGTGTACTTTTCTGAGCAATTCCGTTGGTTTTTGTACCACTGCCATTTTGTATGCATAAATTTGATTAATTTTTCCTACACATACATTCCTACACTTCTTATTTTTATATACGCCTAACCTTGACGTTCTTTCAGGATATAACCGATGTGAATAATGTGGTTCCAGAAATGGTTCCATTGGATTTAACGATGTATTGTATGTCTGGAACATACTTTGAAACGTTTCAAAAGATAATCAAATGTGGTACATTACAGCGTATCTGAAAACTTAGATTTAACACTTACTAGGAGGCCGTGAATATGTTTACACGTTCCCCAGCCGTACAGGATAGCACTCAACACATACCAGGTGGTCCATTTACGCCATGTTTGATACTATTAGTTTGTTCCAGATAACGCGGAAACAAGAGCTGTAAAATGAGCCGCTAATTAACATTCAAAAGTCTTACCTACAAAACTGCTGGAAAAGAGCGAATTTAACTTATGTTTGCTTACCTGATCGTTCATGATTCTCTTATGATACATAAGAACTAAATTAATTATCAATTCCAGATAGTGCTGATGAATTATTCATAATAAAGGTTTTCAAATACATTTATTTCTTAGTGGGTGCAATATTATAAATGCCTATATGAGCATAGACACAATTTAAATAACCTGTAAATATTGAAATATCGACATGAGTAATTCTGGCCAACGAATGGATAATCATCTTTCAGAATGCATATCATTTAAATATTCTCTAACTGCTCTCTAAACTAATGGAGTGTTGCACCATCGTGCTGAATCCATCTGGTTCTCACTAAATGGAGTGGATCATCTAACATGTTTTCAGATATAGTGCATTCTGCACAAATTACAAATAAGGCTTACCAATTAGCATAGGGGTCAGTTAAAGATTGCCTTCTAAGATACCACATTATACGTTAACTACTATTGAACCTGCATAGGAGATGCCAGAAGTTAATAAGAATTCTCGGGAGCCCAGTAGTGAAAAGTGTTAAGATTTGTTTGTTAAATAATGTTCATCTCCTATAGAGCCTATCTAACAAACTGGTTTTTCGAATTTAAGATACCTGCTGTTTGAAGCTGTATGTGTTCATGCAATCATCGCCTTTTCTTTAAAAGCCTTTGTACTGAAGTCCTTGACACGCCCAGATCAGTGCATCTCTTCTTTCCTTTAATAATAATAATGAGAATAATTGATGATGATAATAATGATAACTAATACGACAAAGTAACCTATTACTTTTGAAATATTTAGTCATATCGTATCAATAAATGGTACCAGAGTTTATTGTCACGACCTTAATTGTGTAAGCTTCCTCTAAAATGACGCGTAACATATGCGAAGCGTTAGGATATCGCCGCAAATAGATCTTTCCACAACCCGCTGTATCTGGAATATTCGCCGGTTCCTAGGCGTCAAAATACACTGTAGATTACAGCCCTTGAAGCTCAGCTGCACTTAAATGTTTTACTCGTTATATATAAGCATATCAACGTATTCATTGTTGGTGAGAGTTGCAGCTACCACCCATTCGACAGAAACATCTATCCATGAGTAATTAAAGTTTATCAACGCCAAACTACGCACGAAGTAACACCATCTCAGTGGCCTCTTGCCTTCCCTGGACCTTTCGTCTATACGTCATATTGTACCTGTGAAAAAAGTAAGACGACAATCCTTTTTGCAACTGTGTATGCGGAAAACATAAAATTGCAGAGCACGGAGTGCTTGCATTTATAATACTATACGTGCACTTGAAACTGATTATATCTTTGACCGACGTTGAATTCAGAGCATTTTATCTAGCATTGGCAGAGCGGCAAATGAAGTTCTATCCGTAGCTATTACACTATAACAGTACCCTCAATTTTAAATAGATGGTTGCGCAAACAACTGAAACACTTTTTAAAATCTCAGTATACTTAGGTAGAAAGTATTTGCAATTTAAAACGAAGCTATTTGGGATCTGTTGTTATGCATTTCTGGCTATTCAGTTTTAAATACTTCACTACCCATCTGCGGTTAGTAACATATTTATTCACATGTTATACATTTACCCTAAACCCTGGCAATAAGTGCTTAGAAAATTTTAAAAATGGACGCAGTACACTTGTATATCTTAGTAAATTCCATCCTTTTGCAAATGTACGTTGTTTTGGTTATGGTGGGAACGAAATATACACATCTCATAATTATTGCAATTAAAACAAAGTTGAAATCACTGCAGCTTTTGATATCATTCCATCTTGGAAATCTGTTTGAATTGTGTATCAGACTTGTCGCAGATTACTCGGCAGGCAACAAGTGAAGATTGATAAAATCTGGAATAGTGTTTATGAACTGTTTGCAGGAGTGCTCCCTAAAAGGGATGAAATCTGTGCTACAATCTGTCGTTCAACTCAGGGTGTGCACTGTGTAATAAGCACATCTCCAGTATAAATCCCAGTAGCTAGTAGGTTCATTTTTGCCAGCAGTCTACTGGAAGTGGCATCGGATGATTCGTATATAATAACGCACGTTTTTTTTTCGGTAACTAATATTAAGTTTGATAAACAACCCTCGCTATGGAAGAGCTTCAAGAAAATGTCGCGATTACAATCATCCATTTGTTCAGCACAGTAAGCGGGTCAAAATCTTATGAGCACGCATAATAAAATACAGCTGAAGCCTAAAGGCAATATCAATATTGATATGTTCCATGAAATATACATGTATTGTTTTATTTATTTTTCAAACTTCAACAGGTAAATAATAATACAATTTCCGAGTTAAAGCATCGAAAAAGGTCACTGGAGTGCAACAGTTGGCATTCTGGTAGGATGTGTTAAAATGCATGGCTCTATCTCCGGTTGTCAAAATATTTCCCCATTCCAAGCTCAGCAATCAATCTCACAATTCGAAGATCATTATTTTGAAATATAAAAAGCTACTTTCCTTTTCACTTTCGAATTAAACTGCCTGGACGATCAATGCCCCCCCCCCTCCCTTTTCCCTCACTCTAGACTCTAAGTAATTGTGAGTTTAGGCATGGAGTTCACGCTTTGAAATGAAAATTATTTCTTCGTTACATGGTCATCATCTCAAATACAATGGGGAACACAAATTAAAACTCTTGTTGTCATACAAGCTACATGATTTATTGTTTATTACAATATTACTAACACCAAAGCACCACAATCAATTGTTACACCGAATCAATTCTTCTATTTCTGTATTATTAGAAGTATACGTAAAACGTGACTAAGTTAAGATATAATTCAAGCCAGCCACTCAATTTAGTCAATCTTTCTCACTCTCATTTCCGCAACAAATCGATTAATGCAATGACATATGTAAGTATACAAACAAACTCTGCTTGATCAAGTGGACTATTTTTTCCTCACTGTAAACAAATTCTAGGCTCACTTATGCCATAATTCAGTTCCTTCAACGTCTTGAAAACTTAAGGCGCATCCCACTTAGTGAAACCGAATTTCTGTTAACAATGTATAAATGGAAACTTCCGAACTAAATGGAAGGGAATTCCAGGGCAAGAATATTTGTTTCTTTGCTGGAGTGGAGCTTTTGTTTCGTAAGAAATTGTAAATAATAGTAAGTTTTCGAGACAAAAAATATTTGATAGTGAAATCTAAAAACAGCTGGAGTGGAACTTTTGTTTCGTAAGAAATTGTAAATAATAGTAAGTTTTCGAGACAAAATATATTTGATAGTGAAATCTAAAAACAGCGCAGCAATTTGTTTATTGGAGGTTGGACTGCAGCATCGCATATTAAAATATATATATAAAAGAAAACAAGAAAAAAAAAACCGAAGACAAATTAATAATCACATCTATATGATAAATGAGTAAAATAAGCAAATTAAATGCCTTGCGAAATTCAACATGCATATCTCTTGTTGCAAAGTGTAATGTACCCAATATTTTAGTTTTTTTATCTGCCATTTGTCCCAAGAGTACGCTTCTGTTCCATTCGGTTTGGTTCGATTCGATTCTGCTAGATAGGATCTGCAGAAGGGGTTTCGATTTGGTTCTTTTGTGGGAGCAGGCCCTTAAGCAGTTAGCAAGAAAGTTGAAAAATTAAAAACTAATGAAATTAAGAATAACCTATTGCAACTACATTCGGAAAATTAATGCCATCTCTCGATCGTGGGTGTTAGAATTTTTTATATATAGTATTTAATTTTATAGGTATACTTATTGCATTGACAAACAAATTGTAGAGAGGAAAACTTGAATCATTAGGAGTCTTCTGTTGACAATTACCTTAATAGAAAAAGTCTACATTTTTCTTCGGACTATCTCGTAGTTCTTGCTTCAACCTAATTTTATCTATTTATTTATAATTGTCATTCAGACGAGATTTGCTAGTAATAACGGTTTGAATATTTAACGCTACCTTGGCTAATCTATTATTAAAAAAGAGATGTCTCGGCTTAAGTCTGTTCTGTAACGTATGTTAACGTATGAATCGTAAGTAAACGGATTTTGTATGTAAAGTTCCAGGACTGATTAGAACAGAGGTTCTGCATTTACTTTGTATTTAGGAATATAAATACAAAAAATTTGCTTCTGGGCAACACATTCGTAGTTTCCGATTTGTATAGAACTTTCACCGCACTGGTGTTTACAAACAGGTAAAATCGAACAGAAAATTAAAAGGTATGACTCCAGTTTTTAAATTTTAATAAAGTGTTATACCACTAACATATATAAAGTGTTTTTAAAACTATTGACGTCCTAGGTCCAGTATTTTTCGAGTAAAAATTCGTCAAATGCTCCGTATTTTATTAAAAGTATTATTTTTTATAAACAGAACTTGAACCCTTTAAAATATAAACTTAATAACAACTTTTTTAAATCTCAAATCTTGCCGGACATTATCCTTTGTAAGATATAATCATGAATTTTACAAAATAAATATAATCCGTCTCGAATTCCGGGTTTTTGCAGTCTGCGTCATTAGATTTATTCAGAATAGCACGATGTAGAATGTGCAAAACTTCAGCAAGAACTTTTATTACTAAGACTCTGCGAAGCCCAAAAGAAGAGACCTATTATACTGTCGTGGAAGCTTGAGGCATTAATGTACCAGGTTAGAAGAAAAAATTGCCATAAAGACAATGAAAAATATAAATATGGCAAATATGTAAAATAATAAGTAAGTTAGGCCTTTCAGAGTTGTTCTTTAATGTAAATATAGGAAAAAAATCATATCTGGAAGTAAAATTCATATAACTGTCTTGCATACCCATATAATTGTTACTAGAGCCCTTAGATTAGGCAGCAAGAAGCTCCAAGTACTCCGCAATAGTGTAACTGTGCATGGAGTATTGCTTGGTGGCAACACTATTACACAAAAGCTCTCCTGTAAGTTAAAGGGGAGAGCAGGGGAGACGGTTTCACTGTAGCTTGAACTGATTTAGTTCATCATATTCTCTGTTCAAAGCGAAGGTTCTTTGATTGACGAACACTTAGCATCTATTCAAAGTGACCAAAGGCATTGGTAATCACATAATATTATCAAGTGAGAGCAGTACAACTAGCTTGTCTCTTGGTCCCATAGAACCATACATGGATGCAACTACCAAGACCCACGTGTTCCAAGTATAATTAAGAATTTTATATTGGAAACCATTTTGATGAAATATCATTACAGTTTTCATCACAGAGAGAGATATGGAGTAATCAGTCGTAATTTGTGTTTGTTTTGTTTCCATGGAGAAATCAGTCAAATATGAATTAACTAATTTACACTTGTCTTTGTTGAAATTTTATATTAAATATAGCACATAAATATATATTGAAAACGTGTAAACAGCTATAATATTAATTCATTTATTAATGTTCAGCATTAGTCTTTTTGGGTTTATGTACTTCGAAATTGATGGTTTTCAACAATATGCAATACAGTGTAACAAGAAAATTCATGGGCTTAAAAAAAAAAAAACAGCTTTACATAATCGTATGTCTCTAAACCCTCATATTTTTATATAAATAAATGCTAATTTGTGTCTGATTTAGCGTGGATTTGCCTATAAGGAAATATTTTGTTATTTATATAATGGTATCTGCTGATTTTGAATAAAAATTTATTCTAGATTTTACAGGAGTTTTTAAAGGCAGTTAAAGATGGTAGTCGTAAACTAAAATAGGGATTCACAGCTTTAAAACTTTGGGAACTACTGATTTACATTAAATTGTTAAACTATAATTCTAAGTCTTTGAATAAGTTAGTGATTATATGCCGCTATGCGGGAATTGTAAACGTTGAAAGCATAAAGCAAAGAAAAACAGTGATTATGGATGTAGGATTCAAAATATACATAAAAGAAATGCTGTACTCCAGAAAGCCGGTACTTTTAAGAGCGGTAGAGAACATATCTGTGGTCCAATGAGTTTGGACCTTATTAGAAAGCCATGCACATCTAAATTTGCATTTTAAGAGAGTATAGATTCGAATCCTGCATTGACAACCCCCTGGTTGCATTTTCTCCCTGCGCCAACGGAATTAATGTGTAATACAGCAGAAAAACCATTCATGCTTCAAAATCAGCAGCCCATGCTGAAGTTTTAAGTAATCGATATAGGACGGTGATCATTTATAGCTAAATATATAAAATATAATGGATAGCAGTAATTAGTATTCACCGCCGTGGAACAAATACATTGAATCTGCTTTTAATGCAGTGATAACGGACTCTGAGCATCGAGTTTATTTTACCTTCTTTCAGAAAATTTTCTGCAGCCTGTATAAGATATTCTTTATCATCGTTATTTTGCCTATTCTGTTTAAAAGTAATGCAGGGGGAGTAGATCTGATCTTTTCAATGCTTGACTTCACACCGTGACTTTCATGCATTCTTATTACATGTTATAACTTTTTAATATTATGTTTTATTTGTATTATTATTATTATTATTATTATTATTATTATTATTATTATTATTATTATTTCTGGCCACTTTTTGTTTGTATATACAATCACAATTCCAAAAACATCCATTTGAGAAAAAAATATTTCATTTTACTCCATATACAAACATTACTTCAGTTATTACGTCACAACATTTTAATGCAGTTAATTGATGGCACTTTCCTATAAGTAAGAAATCTCTCCGGAGTTTACAGTGTACCTAACTACATACACATTAACGAAGCGATCGTAAAAAGGTAAACACTAACAGTCACGGCAATTTTACCTTTTTTTTTATTTATTTATTATAATATGTTCAATGTGCATTTTTAGGGCTATACTGACAGCATTATCATACGTTCCACGTTGATTGCAAATGGATATGGAAACACATGAAGCGGTATTAAAGATTAAAGGAAGCGGGGGCGTAGGTTTGGATATCAAAATATGATTATAGCCCCACGTTGGGCGCCAATTTGAAGCGGTATTAATGGTGCGGAGGCGTAAGTTTGTAACGAAATATCTCTCGCTGGTAGTCGATTTGAAGCAGGAATGTACGGCGGATGAGTCCGGTCTGAATAGTCTTTTCACCGCTGATGTCCACTGCTGTTCCGTCGGATGGCGGCTTCAGTTTGGGATGTTAAGGATCTCAGGGTTCGCTGTACTGGAGGTTTTTGGGACTCGGAGTCAGGTTTTAACAACAGACCGCAGAGGAAAACACAAGAGCCTTTCTAACTCATGGTTTATTAAGAACACAATACATCCATTTGACGAGACTGTGCACGGAGACTCGGGTTCCAGCTTTCTGAATATGAAACACTAGAACTACTTTACGTCTTACTGACTGACTGACTGACTTATGATCTGACTTGCACCTGCTCTTCCACCGGTCTTACTCTTTTACTCTTTTACTAGTGCTCCTCTGACTCACTTATTCATACTCTTCGATTGACTGACTTATTCACATCCGACTTACTTTACTGATCTCTGGCCGTGACTTTTGGACCAATAAGCCACGCCCTTCGCAAAAAATACTTCTCTATCATCATGAATTAAACCTTATTTCTAGCGTCCTGATTGGCGATTATTCAATATATATTTCTATGCCTATAGACTCCTATTCGTACACTTGTGGACGATGCCTATTGATTACCTATTTTGCTCCAAGCCTACACTTTTAGTTTTTATTGTCTCTTTCTGGCCTCTCCCAAGAAGCTTCCCTATCATAAATTCTGGCTGTCACCTTTTATTCTACTTCGTTTGTCCCTTTATATCCGTGTGCTATTACTTAGACAAAAGATGTTTCAACCTCTGGTACCTATCTTTACTTGCTAGGAAATTTTGAGCATTCTGTATTATTGTCTTGAACTATTTTGTCATTTCCATTTTTGAAGCATTTTCGTAAACCTGCACTTCTCTTTTACCCTTAGGTGCACAATGTAGCATGAAAATGAAATGACCCCCTTTAAAATACACTGTCAATATCCACTCTAAAGCATTTACAGATCTTAACAATTCTCAAACTTTTCTCTACCTGCTAGAACTTTGGGACCTTCCCCGGGACGTCCGTCAGTTTGATACAATACAACCCTTGTACAAAACAATACATTCTTTTCCTATCTCAAGGTTTGCAGACAATTAACACAAGAGAGTTTGGACCAGGAATTCTGATATTTTGCACAAAACATCAGTTCCAATATTTATCCAATGAAATATAAATTTTAATGCTAATATTAATTAATAAACATGAAATTACTGAGGATCTATAATTTTCGGCTCCACAAGGTTGCTTTTCTTTTGCACAACAACCAGAATCCTTAAAAGGTATGCTGATCAGTGATTATGGATGTAGGATTCCATTACACAAAACGTCTTTTTCACAAAATACCATCTGGTGTGATGAACGGATAGAAATATATTCACCAATGACAGTATATGTACACATTTTTAAAACCCCCTTCTTTCACTGTGCAAGGTTCATCAAGAACAACTCAAAATTTAAATATTTAGACTAATCTTGCATTTGTTAATTGTAGCATTTCAGTATTTTATTTTTATCTACATACAAACTATCATTACGTTGCAATTAACTAAAGAACCTCGCTTATATATTCTTATTCGTCTATTATTTAGATTATTCTTAACTCTAGGATGCATGATGGGCATCTTTCAGATCCAAAACTAATTTATCTTTTAATTCCATTAAAGTTACACAATATTTAATGAATGCTTAAATATGCCTAGGATACTTTTTAATATAGCGTAAGACAAATTACTTGAAATAACGTTATGTATATAATGTACTGTCAGTCTGCTACATAATTCTTCAACGGTATATTTTTCAGCTGACTTGTCATTTCTAATATTTCGTTGTAGTGACTGATATTCCAATTATTTCCTATCGTTAAATTCTGAGGTTTAGTCTGTAGCTATTACAGTTCCTCAATGTACGTAATTATTTTTATCATTCTGCAGTGCTTTCAAATGCACGTTCATCCTCTATAGTGCGGGCAACGATAACGGGGAAGCACGTGCTGCCACCCGGTTCTAAAAAAATTGGAGGTTGCATTGGTGCCGTTTGGACATTCTTAAGGTAGTATGTCGTGAAATGAAGTGGGTTTTTTGTGTTGTGCTATTATAATTCAAATAAGGCCAGTAACTATAACTCATACTTTTCATGGGAAAAGAAATTCTTGAAGAAAAGTAAGACGCGATTTGTAAGAAAAGTTTGCGTTGTTCCTGCATTTTGCAGATGTACTGTTGCAGTCTTGTGGATAAATTTAGAGAAACGGATTCTGTTCTCGACAAGAAATCGAAAGTAAATCACCGGCACTTATCGAGGAGAAACTTGTAGAAATTAAAACTAAAGAAACCTCAGCGACGGTATACGTTTGAAATTTCGCAAACCTCGGTTGTAATGCCACCAAATTTTTAAAATTGAAACCGTTGTTAAGTAATTGCAGCCCGTGAAAGTTGGAATATAGTCAATGTTTCTAGCTTTTTTAGCAGATGATGTGATGCAGAAAAACCCGATCTTGTACAGAAATACCATTGCATGACCCATTTGGTTTATAGCTTGCAGTAAAAGCTTATGGAATTAGAATCTGTATTTTATGATAATACCGTGAATTTAATTGAGTGGTGTTTAACGTCCCTTTTTATAAGTGAGAAAGCTCAGGAAATTCAGTCGGTTCTGGTGTTGTAATGGTAACCATATTTGCCTCCTAAACCCAAGATCGCGGGTTCAATCCCGGGCAGGATCGATGGATATTTTCGGGCGTAAACATCCTAAGTATGGGGCTTCCTTCGGAAGGGAAGTAAAGCCGTGGGTCTGATGTCGCACATTTACGGCATGTAGAAGAATCTCAAGCCTGAAAGAAGAGGCCTCAGAGCAAAATTTATCGACCGTTTCACGTCCTGAATTGAACGAAACGATGAAGACCTGAGATGTTAAAGAGCGCCCGTAAACAAACCAAATTAACAATAATAGGCGATTGAGACTGATGCACGAGATGAAATGATAAATTGGGGAAAACAATTTAGCGAAGAAAGTATTTCAGGTCTAACTTTAGGGTACCTTCACGGCATTTGCAATTTATGAGGATACGCGGAAAAAATCTCGGGCAGGGAGGGCGGTCCTGGTGGGAATGGAACCACAGACCTCCCACTAATAAGTCCTTGCTTAACGACCTCGGCCATCCTTGTCAACAAAGTACCGTGAATGCGCAGAGATATAGACATAACATGATTTCACCTGTTTTCCAAGACTTTTCGGAAATTGAATGTTAACATGTATTTGTTTCAACAAGACTTGTTACAGTGCATACAACGTGTTAGCTTTAATTGAGGAAAATGTTGAAGGTGTCACTATTAAGGAATTAGGTCTACTTGATCCTCAGATCTTATCCAATTAGGTTACTATTTATGGGAGAACTTGACAAATATAATGTAGAGAAAAAAGAATACTGCAAAATATCTTAAAAGCTGTGAGGATATGCGGTTGCACAAGGACATCATTTCCCAATATTTTCTATGACAAAGTTAGGTGGTTATTATATAATTATAATTTGTATGCACTCTCTGGGATGAACGTGCATTTGAAACCACTGTTTAAGTGTTTCTTCAATCTATTAATAACATACAGATTGTAAAAGGGTTTGCCATGCAGCCTAATTTTTGTTGTATCTAATCAAAATCATTTATATAGAAAATATACTACCATAGATAATATATTAGATATAAATTATCTAAACAGTAAATAGAAGTTTATACCCTATTGGAATTTATTAAATATGTTTACACTCCTCAACATTGGGAGAGCATCTTGGGACCCAGTCGGTCAACAGCTGATGATGTGAGCGATTGCCTCCTAAACACGTCCTAATGTTGCATAAGTAGGTGGAGTTAGGGTGAACATATTTAATGAATTATAATAGGATAGGCATATTACTACGGCATTGCTTATAGCTTTCTAAGAACGATTTAATCAATTTAACAGATGTTTATTTGATTTGAATTTGCTTTTTAAATTTCACTTTATTATTAAATACACTGCAAACATATCACAAAGAATACTGTTATAATTCTGTATTTACTTAATAATGAATGAGAAATATCATAATACTGATAATAAATACGTAATAATACCTACTGAAATCATGAGGGCCCATCACGCGTTAAAGTAATCAACAACTCAGTCATACTACAGCTAACGGGATTTTCCGCCGAAACTTCTTATATAGTTTATGTACATTTAAATGTTATATTCTTTTATTGATTTATTTAATTATACAAAAAGTTTTGTAAGTTATCATCATCGTGTATTAAAACCCGCATTCAAGTTAAGAGGTTAACGGGTTAAAAGGACTGTCATGGTGTCATGTCGCTTTTTCCAGTTTGTGCAAGCGCACACGAATGCAGAAGAATAGAAAGTGTCGGGTAGGGGAGTTTGTCAGTTGCACCGGCAGAAATAGTGGGCACAACTTGCAACAGACGTGATTTCCACAGCAAAGTTCGTGCGACGTCCAACTGAAAGAACCATCCATCGGAGACCCTAAAATGGCTGCTTGTTGAACCATGTCATCCGGGCTTATCTACAAGTAGCGCATGCGTGACCAGGAAAATTATCATTATTAAGGTTGGCAAGACTGCTTGTCGAGGCAAATCGACACAGCTGTACAACGGTGTGTAAGTAATGCATTGAATGTGACGCAGATCCGAAGTGCAACAGTGACTTATGTTATGCAGATGTGGGTTTGAATACCAACGGTCATGACGGAATTATGTAGCGTTAACTCAAAAGCCATTGAAGGGCTCTGAGCATGTGACATTGTTTTCTGTGTTTGTTTGATATTATCGTTTCCGAACGACGGATTTATAATTATGAAGAATAAATTATATTGCTGGTACATATAACTGCGATCAATGTTAGTACTTATTGGTGCGAAACCATTCCAGGTAATACCTCAACAGGAAGCTTTACCTAAGCAGAATTTCCATTGTTAAGATGCTCATTTAAGTGTAGCCAAATATGAAAGTTGCTGTATATCTGCAGAAGTTTATTATAGCATAATATCAAGAAACTAAGTATATTTATATATTTTTTTAACTTGTTATTATTTTATGAGCGATGAACTTGCCGCTAATACTGTGTGACACCAAAGTCTCTTGACATACTGAAAAAGTAACTATTTTTTTAAAATCACAGACTTAATATATTTTTTTTATTTTGAATAGAAATTCTAATAATACTTTTTGTTTTATTAAACAAAATACAGTTTTTTTCATTATTTAATTAATTTTATTACTCCAAAGAAAAGAAGTCTGGATTTAAATAAGAACCGCTGGCCAAGGTCGTTAAGGCGCGGACTTGTGAGCAGGTCTGGGGTTCGATTCGCACCAGGACCGTCCTCCCTTACTAAGTTTTTTTTTTTTTTTTTTTCCAGGTTTTTCTCAGTCCTCATAAATGGCAAATGCCGGGGAGGTACCCTAAACTTAACCCTGGAAAGCTTCCTTCTTTAAAAAAAATTCTCCTTTTCCAATTTATCATTTCATCTCATGTATTATCAGTGTCCAATGCCTACTGTACCTCAGTAGAAAAAACGGGCATTAAAAACTCTTAAAAATACGTTTTCATGTTAAAATTGTTTTGTAATATATTGCAAATGTTCAAAATATTAAAATATTTATTTTTATAATTTTAACAATGAGATTGGCCATGAAAACAAAGTTGCTACTACTAAATTATGTTTTGTTCCCTTTATTGCTGTGAGAAGTTATGTATTAATATTGAAATTTATCATGTTGATTCTTTAATAGCGGGTTGAGTTAATATTGCTCTGTGGGGACAATTACGAACTATGAAAAGAAGCTGCAAACGAATTTCATCGTTGCCATCAGTAAACCATCTCACCAAACTGTATCCAATTTTCTACAATATTTAGTGTACAAGATATGTTATTCGAAATATGCTGCTGATAAACAACATTCAGTGAATGTAATTGAAAAGATGACCATCAGCCCTTAAAGGTCAGTACACTGTATCTAGAGAGAGAGGGATCGCTAAGAAATTAGTTCGAGAATATTCAAATCAGCTCGTTTCCACCAGAAACAAATCCAAAGAAGAGAAGAGCATTTTACATTTGGAGCACACATCATTTGCAAAAAGGCTAGTTATTCCTTCAGAATGAGCGTTCTCTTCAGTGACAAATACCTAATCCTCCTGGATGGACATGCTTCCTAAATGGGCGATATCGGTCCAGAAAACCCCAGGTAGATTCGTGAAACCAACAACCCTAGTGTTTCAAAAAGTATGATGCGCTGTGGCATGGTTGTGAAACCATATTTTTTGTGACAATGTAAACCAAAACACTTAGAGTAATGGGATTTCTGTACGATATACTATTGAATAAAGGGATTATAATGTGATTTCAGTCAGTGTGGAGCCACAGCAAACTGCTCATTCTGAAAATTAAACAGAATGTTTGGAGGGCAATGAATTAGAAGAGATCAGCTATGGGCATCAGCTACGACTCTCACGATCCCCAGACCTCACTCCTCGATATTTTCTATGGAGATAAGCTAGAAAGCAAATTATCAAATATATTTAGATATATAGGATTAAATTAGAGAGGTTAGTGGTTCCGTACTTGGATAATGCGGTATTTCAGTTGGTTAGAGAGTTAGCACGGTAGACTATCTGTCGTTTAAATTCCCCGGAATAAATTTTCAAGCCTAGCTTTTTCCAACGTATGTCTGACATATGGCTAATATGAAATAATTCATATATACAGAGTGTTCCAATTAACTTGCTGGCAAAAATAACTTTATGATGCGCCAAATGAGAAATTGTTTCAAAAAAGTTGTTTTAATATAATGAGGAAGTTCTTGGTGAATATTTTTACTTATACTTATTTTATACTTTTTTGTATCTCCATTAATGTAGGAGATGGGACGTAACATCGTATTTTCAAATGACACCAGGTAATTTTATTTAAGAATATACTTATTTACTACAGGAGCTATACAGAAATATATCACACTGTACCATTCTTTGCAAGAAAATAGTAGATATAGGAATGATAAATAATGCATGTCTTCTTTTATTTAATAACACTATAGTATGCATTTGTTTAACTAAATCTTTTAACTTCTTCAAGGCCCGTTTGAACATTTCATAATGATCAATAAATATTGAGGAATGCAAAGTACAGTATATGGATTCTGTTATTGTATTGTACGTACATATTACTTGTCACAATTCAGAAGTAAAATGGTGTTTTGCAGTACTGTGGCACTACCACTGCCTGTAAAACATCTCGTTTATATCTCATGCTCCAAATTGTGACCATTGGCAATCACGAAGTATTCGACTCTGTGGATGACGGACGCCCTTCTAGAGGGCTGCATTAATGCGTTGCTGCATGTCCTCTGATGGTGTTGTAACATTTTGATAGAAAGTTCCCCAAAGAAAAAAGTTAGTGGTGTAAGGTCCGGGGATCGTAAGATCGACTAACACCACGTTCAAACCTCCTGCCAAGGTATTATGGTCCATAATGCGTTGTGTTCTTATGGCGTTATGCGCTGGGTATCCATCTTGCTGTACCACATGACCATTCTGTAATTCAAAGTAAAGGTCTGCAAGAGACCAGGAAGGATGTTTCTTAAGATGTGGTATATCCTTTGTCACTTTGGTTAGCGTTTACAAAGAAAGGCCCAATAATGACGTCGCCAATAATTTCGTACCGTACATTAACTTTCCATGGACGTTAATGTTTTACCTGTGGTGGATTGTAGATGGGCAAGTTTTAACTAAATGATACAATTTGATATATTTCTAAACAGCTCTTGGGCAGGATATGTGTATTATAAATAAAATGTATATGGTACAATTAGAAAAAGAAGAAAAGAAGCTCTATGCTGTATCTCCTATATTAATGGAGATACAAAAAATATACCATCAGTAATAACTCCCACACGATGTTAAAACTTTTGTTTAAAACAAATTTTCATTTGACGTATCATAAAAGTTATTTTGGGTAAGAGACATAAATGGACCACCCTATTAATATATTTAGACAGCAAAAATGTCATTAAAGGTCAGTCCTAGAAGACGAAGAGAACGTGCATGGAATTTCCTAACTCCAAACAGGGTGTTCAGCACTTTTTCATGAAAAAAAAGAAGTTTACAAAGGAAATCCCATTTTTACTGATTCTCAACAATACAGTACGATCTGTAATTTAATTTTTTTCCTCTTTCTCAAATGTAAATGCATGTTCACTCTATATTTTAGACGACCACAACACCAGAGATCTCGAGGACCGCTAATGGTCCCCGGACACAGTTTGAGAAACTCTGGTTTAGTGCATGGTGTCAATGTTATACTCCAGCCTTTCGCAGCAAAAACAGCCCATCGCAGCGATTTGAGCTTTATGGCAACACAAAATAGTCCCCAAAGAGAGGAAATAACTGCGTTATACGGTACATGAGCGCTTTCTCCTCCTACTATTCAAATATTCGGTCCGTCTGGGTGGCATAAATCGCGTGTTTTCGTTTTATTCTCTCCCTATCTTCCCCGTTATAAATCGCGGCTGTCGTTGCTTTGATTATGAATGTTTTAAGTAAACAAGGAATCAGTAAGTTGTAAAATATTTGTATCTGAAAATAAAAAACGTATAAAAAGTGTCATTTACATATATAAATAATTAAAATAGAGGATATAAAACAGGTATTAAATTTATTCGAACAATTATTTCGCATTTGAAAATCCAGCTATATGCCTTGCGATGAGAATTTCGCTGCTGTAAAGAGAAGTAAACAGACATTGTGCACTTTTCTGTATTTAGAAACAAATAATTATACCTTGTAGAGTTCAGAATATTTTTATTGAGCATACGTTGAAGACTTTCTGAATTTCGAGTCATGGTGACAAAAAATTACTATATACGGAATTACTGCCCGATTTTCTATCAAAACCCTTTTCTTTACTGACACGTCATCTATCGATCCTAGTGATCTAGTGATAACCATATTTGTCTCGTAGACCCAAGATCGCGGGTTCATTTATGGCCAAGTTCGATGGATTTTTTCGATCATAAAAATCATAAGTATGCACGTAAAAGAACCTTAAGTCTGAGAGAAGAGGTTCCGGAGCAAAATCGGCCGTTTCACGCCCTGAATTGAATGGAACGCTAAAGGACTGAGACGTAAAAGAGCGTCCATAAATAAAACAAATCAACAGTAACGACACATCATCTATACTTAATGTGGGGGAAATATCAAGCCTTACCACCTCACTTTGCTGATATCTACAACTTTGATCATACTTTGTATTCCAAACGCACTTATATAAAAGAAAATGGGGTGCAATTTGCCACAGTATACTGCTACGTATATGGTTGCTTATAAATTAACTCCTTAAAGAAAGAGAAACATTTTTATGAAGAAGATATCCTTCATGTTTAATACATTAAAAACAACAAGTGTTTCAAACTTAGAAAAAAATATAATTGTTATTTATAATGGGTATAATATTTGTTAACTTTAACTTTATTATTTATACTTCTCTCTCCGTTCAAAAATATGGTATAGAAACGAAATATAAGCCAAAGTATGACATGGAAACGAGTAACTTAATTGATTCCCTATAAAATACAAGGTACAGTGTATAGGGGAGCCTAACAATTAGTAGCCGAAGATCGTATGCAACATAATAATAATGAAAATGTAATGCATGTTATTATTTCAGCTGAAAGAGCCAGACTTCAAAAGGTAAATATTGTATACGTGTTATGTTTAATGCATATAAAGATTCTAAATATCTCCATAACCGGTGGTAGTCTGACGTAAGTGATGGCCATGTCATTAAACAAAACTGTCGTTTGCTCGGTTAAGAAAAACCGGAGGAATATGCACAGAGATTATTACACCCGAGAAAGTGACGGTGTGGGTCTCATCATTGGTCTGTACTTCATTGAGAATGCACATGGAGCAGGGAGATTTAAACACATATGCACAAGCAAGTATTTCATTAAGATATGGCGACCTACCGTACTGATCATGGGAATGGGCTTCTACCCCAACACCTATTTTTCGGTCAGCCGATTTCTAGACACACAGACTTTCATGTCCTTCACGAAGTTCTGATTTGTCATTTTGTGATTCATTTTTGTAGGAGAATGCTGAAATAACAAGCACTTCATACCCATTTCTTGCAATTAAACAAACTCTACGAAAACATCGAAACAGTTCTGTAAGAAGTAATGCTATGGTCACTGGATGATAACCCTTTTGGAAATATAAACAATTTAGAATACACAGTAGTACGAAAGATAATCACTGTGTACAAATGTTACTAAAGTATTTTGGTTACTTATATTTTGGGCCACTCCGTATTTCACAAGATGAAATTGAAGGCATTCCCAATAGCTTACGCCAGCAATTGAATTGTTAGCAAAATGGTGTCTGATTTTGTTCAGCCTAGCTGCATTGCCTTCGCTTTAGTCTATGGACGAGTTCCCTTCCTTCTGTAAAATAGTACATAAATTCACAAGATTGTATTTCAACTTTACACACTGATAAATCCCAAAAAAGTACTGGTTATGCGTTTATAGTGGTTAGCATCTCTTTTACTGTACTGAACACATTGTAGGATTGTTTAATTGCACAGCTGTCCCGCTCTCATCTTATTTTCTTGCAATTGTTTGTTACATTTATGCAGAAAAAAAAAATACCCCTACCACAAATTTCCTAAGATTGTCTCACGCAGATCAATACAAGGTCATCGACAGGACTATTTAAAACTGCAGTACTTCCCTTATCCTCACTATTTTATGATATTCGTATATCCGAGATAACCGTGCGTTTATTTCACTAATTAAGGTCCTGCTATTTAAAGAGTTTAAGTGAATTGATTGAGGAGAAACTTTTTGACTGCATCAAAATAAAAAAACGTATTACAAGATTCTCAGTGGATATGTTTGTGAGATGAACATTCCATTTAATTTTATGACTTTTTCACTTTGGAGTATTGAAATTCTTTGTGTGATTTTTAAAATGCTTAAACAATCGCAGAAATAATCCATAAAGACCTAAAACAGATAAAAAACAGTTTAATCCTTAAAATAAGCAACAGGAGTCAAAAAGACAAAATAGGTAAAATAAAAACTGGCCCTACCGACACCAAATATAGGGAAACATGTTAATTTCTATCTTACTCTTAAGTATATCCACCCAGATTGAAAAGGTATTTTGCCTTACTTCCGAGCTCTGCTCAATTGCATATGCATAGTCGATGCCGTTCTGTTTGCTTCTAGACCATATTTTAAATTTAATATAACATTCAAAATATTTCAAATTATCCTTTGTTAATGTCACCGAAAAATAGCCGCAAGGTTATCGTATTGATCATTCTTTCTGCATGTGTTTGAGAAGGCCGTTAATATCAGAAACGGACAATATGATTGGTTATGTCTGAGCCTTGATTGATAACAATAACAGTATTCACATCATTTGTGGATGCCTGTGATATGTTTGCTTCTACGGTCTATTTTTCCCAGGGCTCTTTGAATTTAAGTACAACCATAAAACATAATTATAAATTATGGCATTCTCTTTTGTTTCGGTGGAATAAAAATAGCTCAAAAACAACCGCACGAACTATTGACAGTATAAATCATAACGACATATAAACACACTCCCTGCAGATAGCTGCAAATTGAAAATTATTGTGTATTGTATTGAAATAACCACGCACCAACTTAAACTACAACAGAGCCACAGAAGCATCCAACATGATCTACCAGTTAGCATACTCCCAGACCTCCATCGTGTCCTCAAGAAGGAACAATTTATATTTCCAATGTATTATCAGCGGCAGGCATTTACTACTCCAGTTGGTGCATTTGGAAGCTTTGAAATTGAAATAAGCAAAACAAAGGTTATGAACAATTTGTTATTTTTAAAAGAATCCAGTGCATAGCATTAAAATATTTTATTATTAGCATTTTCTTATAGTAAAATCAATGTATATTATGAAAATAAACTGTAATAATATTTATTATACTTCTTCAGTGTCATTATAACAGCATTTATTATGCACAAATTTTTTCTGTCCTAAAGTTTTCAGTGGAACAAGTTTCAGTTCAATTATGAAGAAATAATACAAAATCGTATTTTCTCTCCTCAGAATTGAGGACTACAAATCGTATTTAATATCCATAACAGCATTCGACAGTCTAAAGACATAATCAGTCAAGGACGCTTATTTTTACAGTATATGCTGATAAGTTCAGTGGACTTACAGAAAATCTAATCTTTCCCATGGGCAATGTATCTTTAGGTACATGCTTTGTCTGGCAACTACTGTCATTATGAACATATTAGCAACCTACGTCCTCAATCACTGGCCTAGATTGTCGTAACTCGAGCAGTTAGTTTGTAAATTGGTCATTTAAATATCAGGAAAATAAGATCCCCTTTAGAGGGACAAAAATGTTTCAATTTTAATTTTATGGTGTTTGAACAGGAATAAAGCACAGCAAAATCTAGAAATCGTGATTAGAATAATAATATTTTGATACAAAAATACAAAAATATTTATTTTCATTTACTTAATGTAAAATATATCTACAAAAAGTAATTTTATTTAATATTAATATAAATATCGTACATTGCACACGAAATGGCATTTATACTAAACTCAGCAGCTGTTGAAGAGTTACATTACACGACAAAATTGTCCATCATAAATGAAATGGATGACAATTATCACAGAATGCTTGGTTTTTCAGTAGACAAAAAAAAAAAAAAAAAAAAAAAAAAAACCGCTCAGCATCACAAAAAAAAAAAAACGCCAGCCTGGCAAATTTGTAGAATGGCATGTCATTCACGCTCACGCCAATAGGTTTTATGCACGATGAAAAATGTTTGTGCAACACAAGTTCTATTTTGAGACCACTGAATATTCTGTTTATATCACAAACTCGAGTTGTTTCTGACTAAAGCTAAAAATATTATAAAGTTGCAATAAGAGCATACATATACTCCTCCTCTTTGCTGAACAATTGTTATTCAAGAGGGATCCTGTTTATTTAGTTCATTAATGGCAGGTCAATTAATCATATTTTATAAAGCACTGTACTGCATCTAGGCTTATTCCTAAGCCTAGATGCAGTGTTATATTTTAATGCCTCTTGAGGCCTTAATAAACACATTTTCTATTAAAAGTAAATATGTTCATAAAATTATATTTTCCAAAAACGGTGATTCATAAAACTATGCTGAATATTAATCATGTAACAAAGTTGACATATATTATAATGCCTCAGCATCAACCTAGTATAGAAAAACTAATATAATTTATTAGTGAAAACCCAAGCGCGGTATTGCGTCACCAGTGTAACTAGGCGTACCCTCAACGGTACCATGGCCGCGGGCACCACCAGTAGCCTGCTGACACTCCAGTCACTGAGCGGTCGGCAGACACACATTATACCAGATGAATCCTATGAAAAGACAAGGCGAACTATGTGTCATTATTTTTACATTAAAATTGTGAATATTTCTTACATTGCTTACTTTCTGAAAGAAGATGTTGAAAACGAGACAGGCAATGCAGCGTCTAAACACATTTTCATCCACAAGTCACAATTCTTATTAAAGTTTGGCATTTCTTTTAAGTATTTTTTTCAGTTATCTTATATTCACGGATCTGATTTATACACTTTACCGCACAAATAATAACCGCAGGGGATTAGGCCTAGAGATCAGGCGAGTAACACTCTGTATTAATTATTTTGTTACCAAAGACATCAGCAATGTCATCCAAAGTAGTCTAAGGTGTATGAACTGTAGCTCCATCTTGCTGAAACACACCGTGCATTATTCTTCATCAATTAACTATAGGAAAATTTGTTAACTAAATTAAGACTTGGTATCGTTCAATGTTAATCGCTTCATGAAAGAAATGAGGGACAATTATTCTAGTCACCGACTTAGGATCATGTAACGGAATTTCATGTTCCAGTCTTGGATTTTGTGTTGCCCAGTAGCGATTAATTTGCATTTTAACTCCATTATTGTTAAAAATATTGCCGGTTTATGTTGCAAACATGTAAGGGCTCCGAGAAACTATATTTATAACTGCACTTTCGTTTGCGTTTTCCTATCATTTAACGCTTACACTTCTGTTGCTTTGTATGATTAACATTTCAGTGAGTTTATCGTTTAGGCTGATTCCTCCTTGCTGTAGTAACTTAAGAGACTTTCGAGACGAACATTCTAATCAAGTATCAGGATCACCAAACTTTTCCTCAGCTCAAGATAATTTTTCCCAGTCCAGTACCAAAACCACAGCTTTGAATTTGTTAATTTATGAATCATATGCATGTTAGGCGGATCAATTTCAGGAAAACCTTCACAAAATGCTCTAAGACACAGCGCAGGTGATTCGTGTTTTATAAAGTTTCACCCATGACTCACACCTAATTAGCACCACAGACGGTTCTCCGCTGCCTTGTACTCGAATAGCTGACCTTGTATATCCAGTCTATCGCTACCCATCAGTGGGTGTGCCGTGCAGCAGCCAGCCAGTTAAGCTAATGGCACCAAATATGTTAAATATAATCATAAACTGATGAGCAAAAGTAAAAGTGGTGAACTAGAAGTGTCTATGAATAAAGAAACATTTCTAGAATTAATTAATATTACAGACGAACGCAAAAAAGAGACACTAATTTTTCATCATCCACTGGAGCATGAATAAGTATTCAAAATGCCATCTTTGAAAGAATAAGATAATTATATTTTAATATGTTGTTACTGAAGACAGAAGAATTCTGTACATTTTTATTCCCCCTACAGATTCAGAGTATTCTGTAAGAAACAATTCAGCAGCAGTAGCATTAAGTCAACATATAATCGAGTAGTGCATTATCAGATATTTTCATTCGTCATTTATAATTGATTCAATCGCCACTGCTGTGTGATAAACACAGATCTAAATTCCTCAACACATTACTGTAAACAATAACTTATCATTTTTCAATGCACTTGGAAAGTTTAATTATAAAACTAACGTCTCATATCATCACAATTAAATTACAACTGAATGGTGAGGAGCAGGGCTTTTCTTTATGAGGAATTACACTCTTGTCACATGAAATGTATGGCCAGTGTGACGCAGCAAATAAACGCAAGTTTCATTAAGATAGAGCGACATGGGATGTTTATGTTTGGTATTGGTAGCAGCGTTGTTTTCATACTTTATAAGAGGCAAGCATGGAATGCCCCATCAATCACTATATGTGTTATCTACCTCACGATAATGATTGATTGCTTCAACTAGGCATGTAACCAGGCTAAAAGATTAATAAAAAGTATTCCTTCCAAAAAGGGTCACGCTCTTTTACGCACATAGAAAGCTTATTACATCCCTCTACCTCCTTACTTAACAATCTGGACGTTAAAAAATCAAGAAATGCAAAGAAGAACATGAAAATATTATAGAACACATATTTCAGCAAGTTCATAATTTCACAAATTAATTCGCACGTTAACTAATTCGCATAAACTAATTCGCATGTTAATATACTCTAATTCCAGTGTTCTGAACCAAGAATGCCTTAGGACGAAAGAAGTAAAAGACTTTATTCCGATTTACAAGATCAAAATGGGCGCAAAACAAAAATAAGTTCATCTCATGCAGAGTATACGAATTGAAACACAGAACTCAAGGAGTTGTCTAAACCATTTGTACGCCTAATAAAAAACCTTATTAAAAATATAATTAAAACATTACGTATAATCAAGAACAATACGTAAACCAGCTAAAAGTTAATCAAAAATATAAGACAGGAGTGCTTGAGTACAAGTGAAAGCATTCATTAGATTACAGAGAAATAAGACACATTTGGTAAACTTGAAAAAGTTCTATATCGTTCTATATCGTCCTAATAATTTATCAATAATCGGAAGGAAAAAGAATCAGATAGGAATATGAAAGAAGTACTTCATTCATGGAGAAGTTTACTTTTTGTACTTCATTTGCAGCCATAAAACAAGAGTGATAACAGCATCACAGCTGAATTTAGTGCCGAGGAAAAAGGTGGGTCTTTACATCAGTGTTTAATAATTATTATACATAAAGAATATGATTCATATTCTTATTTTCTTCATATTTTCTTTTATTTTTTATTTCACTTATATGCTACTAACAAGGACTAAGTACATTTTTGTAAAGTGATAAAAATTAAACAAATAAATGGCGAATTATGGGCATATCATATTTCAATAACTTGGCTCAAGTTCTACTTACGTTCTACTCTAGGAACATCAATATTAAACTTATGCCGCAACTTCTATATAGACCCAGCGGAGAAAGTGTTTAACTTGCCTAGAATAACAAAAGAGTTAATAAAAATAATATTAAGAGATGTTGTGACTCGGTTAAAAATCAGTACGCCACCCACCTTCCTCTACTTGTATACTTGAAATTGAAGGAAGAATGAAAGAAATTGCAGAGTAGTTTCCTTACGACTCGGTTGTACCAACAATAAGAAATACACTGGATAAGGGAATGTAAGAGATAACTATGAATGGGGAAAACTTCATAAACTATGTAAAAAGTTACGTAAAATAAAAGATACGTTATTGCTAGATAAAAGGCGTTTCCAAAGTATGACATAAAATACAGATGGAATGATGGGTAAATAATATAGAACAAATTATACGCTCTTAGACGTTGCGTTATTATCATACCAAAATTGCACAGCTAACCTCGATTAAATCCTAGACACCAGAGGAACCAATGATTTGCTGCAGCCCGCTACGGCCTGACGGCTTCCGACCACCTCCTGTTCGGTAAAAAATATAAATGATGATAAATCTTAAAATGATATAACAGTAGGTTTGGCAATTCAAAAAAAAAATGGAATAATTCTGGAAAAAAAAAAAACACGAACCACTGAAAAAAGTTCCTAGAGCCGCTCTAATAGAGTGAAACGAAAGAAAACACGGGGGCATAATTGTATAGAAAATTTGCTACATTCATCTAAGTTTACCACTGGAAACTTGCGACCATGAACTACAAACTATATAATAATAATAATAATAATAATAATAATAATAATAATAATAATAATAATAATAATAATGCAGTTGCACTCATTCTCCTGTAAACAACTCACTTTATGGTAGGGTTATATATTTGCAAGTTTTGAGTTAGTGGTGTGCCTATAAGAAGAAAGTGTGTATAAATTGCTTAAAAAAATATAACTAGTCAATTTTGAGCCAAGCTATTGTGTACAGCATTAGATGCTAAGTGTAATGGAATCACTACTATGACACAATTATTTGTATCGACACAGTGGCTGAGGTCGTTAAGGTGGGAGTAGAAGGTTTGGAATCCGATTCACGACAGCACCGTCCTGCCTGACAATTTTTTCCCAGGTTTTTATAGTCCTCATAAATGACAAATGCTGGAAAGGTACCCAAAACTTAGACCCTGAACTCTTTCTTCCTTAAAAATAAACCCTTTCCCTATGTACTCTTTCATTTCATGTATTATCAGTGCACATCACCTGTGGTGCTTCAGTAGAAAAAAGGCAGTTAAACACTATTAAAACCATACTTTTGGTTAATAAAGAAACTTCAAGTTAATTTTTCTCAAATCTTAGATATATGCACCTAACATGTTTTTGTATTAAGCCCACGTTATAATTGTTTATAGATTTAAGGTAACAAAACAACAAGTAAGGCTGTAAGAATGGAATGTGCTAAGGAAATATTGAACGAACATGGTGATGTGCAAACTATAACTAATTCGATTTGAACAAGATGAGGTTTCTACAGCACAAAGGAACAATGAAGATCCCATTTATTGATATTAGTATTCCATTAAGATAAAATACATATTATTAATTAAAATCGATTTAATTCGCATAAATCTTACACTCAGGGCCTGACGTCCATACTCTTACAAAACAAACAGCGCAAATAGGAATTCATGGGAAAGACACCTTTATTCTTTGCTCAAAGAAGCATTCCTACGCAATATAGCTTTTACCGGATTTTAAGCCAGATTCCAGCCCTGATTTCCGGTTTCGTAATGACCAACATATCTTATTTGTGTTGTGGAAGGCGAATAAACCGAGCAGGTTGACTCGGGCGGTAACGGTGTAGGCCCCTGGTTCTAATCCTGTCTCCGACTAACCCGACAGAGGTTTTTTTTCCCTGGTTTTCTTTAGTTCATTTTCAGAAAGAGCAAGTGCTGGGTAAGTATTTTTCTGCCACAAATTGACCTTCCCTTTCATAATTCATCTTCACTTCATCTCTGTCTTTCTGTATTTGTTTTCGAGGCGGCTCTGACACTGAACTGACCACGCATTCAGGGAGACTCTTAGTGTGAGTGTATGTGTGTGTCTAAGAGGCAATTATCCCCCCCCCGATAGGCGAATGACGCGAGCATTGGCTTGCAAGTCCCAGGGGGTGTAATACCGCAACAGGATAAATAAAGAGGAAGGAAACGACTGAAGAAATGCAAAATTTTCTCATCACTTTGTGGTCTGTTTGCTGTACTATTCTCTTGATATTACCAGTAGATGGTCATTACCTTATTAGCTTGTTTAAAGAGGTGTGTGCTGTGATCAACATTTAGTGCGTTTTTGATTTATATTAATCTGTAAACATACCTTGGTGTTTATCACTTATTAATGAGTGCCTGTGAAAGAAGTCAGAGAGATAAACGGAAACGGTTAACAATGCATTTTAAAAATTAGGTTCTTTCAGTCTTCGCTCAAGTGAAATTAGAAATAGAGTATAATGAGGCCAAAGGAGGATTTCGCATGAGTAATTTGGATATTTATGTTCAAAACGAAAAAAAAAAAAAATAAATAAACCCAAGATCAAAAGCTCCGGAGTTCCGGCAAGACCGCTGCTTCCTCTGTTTCCGTCTTGCGACATGATGGATAAAGGCAGTACTGCAGAAGAAATATGATAAGCACACAGCAACCGGCCGGCCATTCTTGATTTGGATCCGCTACCTCTCCAGCAGATCCAACTTATCATGAGGCAGGGTGGCAGGATGGACTTCCTTGACTTAGAAAATGTCTAAGCAGGTATATAGATAGGATCAGCCAAGGTTTCGGTTGTGAAAATTGAACGTAAATGTAAATATAAGCCCTGAGAGGCTCTTCCTTCCCTTGAATATTATTTGGTATGGAGGGTGCTGAGCGGGCTTGGATAAAGACTGTAGCTCTATAATAGCAAATAGCTCTTGGCTGTTTGCTAAATGAGATAAAAATGCATAGGCAATCAATTTCATATGAACGTTGAGCTAGAAAACTTCTAGAGAAATAAGATAGGCCGATCCTTCTCTAAAAATACTGACCGTTTTGCGTAGAACGGTCCCGGAAAGGAAAATGCACATTAATATGGCCCACGTATTAACAGCTTTGGCAAAGAATGGTAAATTTGCAACAATAAAGTACAAGAAAATGGATAGGCGACTGTATTGTTTTATTACTTATTGTACGCTAGTTAAAGTTGCATTGTGCATTTTCTATTGCAGTAAAGTCGTCCTGAGTGTGTATACAGTGGAGGGTTGAAATTTAAAAGGTATTTCAATGAACGTTTCAAGAAGAGGAAGAAGAAGAAGAAGAAGAAGAAGAAGAAGAAAGGCCTTATAATACCCACCAAAAGGCAGAGAATTAGGAATAGCAAAAGATCATCTCCGGGAAGAAGGAAGGAAGGGAGGGAGGGAGGGAGGGAGGGAGGGGGGAGGGAGGGAGAGAGAGAGAGAGCATCAGCTTCAGTGATTCATATTTAATTTAATTTTATTAATAATCAGTGTCCACTTATCAAATAACACATTTTTCTTTTTAATTTCGGCAAAAGCTTCATGAAACTAGTTTACTATCTCTGAATTAAAAATTGTTTGCTTCCTCGGTGGAATTGCAGAAAAACATCAGTAGGTTCCTCCTGACTTTAATATTCTTAGCATTCGCGGAATATATGGCATTATTTATCTGAAATGTGCTATATTTTTCTTCTGAACATTAATCATAATTCACATCTTTTACTTTACAACTTTCTGTAAAAAAGAGAGTTTGTTTCACATGTTGTAAAGATAAAAATATTGTTTACGTTTTTGTTGGCTGTAGATTTAATGTAAAAATGTGTCAGTCTTTGCCAAGAATAATGCTATTGTCGTTATTGTTTAATAAGCTTTGATGCTGCGAAGGTGCTGTCATGCTTTCACATCACATTAGCAACCATTGTATCAAGTGGCACAAAATTGTGGCTGCTAATATGGGCATTGCCGATATATTGAATTTCCATCTATTAATATAACAGAAAAACAATAAGTGCACGTGATATTACATTACACGGGGAAAATAATTAGTACTTCATGCGCAAACCAAAACAAAATCCGAACAATAGAGTTTTGTTTCATAAACTTTATTTGCATAAGCTTAAAACACACTTTATTTATTTTCATTTCATTAGTTTAGTCATAAAGTCATCAATTGAATACTAAAAGACAATGCTCTTCTAATTATATTACATCAGAAAGCCAAAGTATATCTTGACCTGCTGGGACTAAGGGCTGCAATCGCACGGCTGTTTGTATTTTGTTAATGAAGTTACGCCATTTCTTTCAGATGTGCATGGTCCGTTTCTTAAACTGACAAAAATCGAAGCATAAATCTGCTCATTAAAATAAGAGATAAGTATTCATGCACATATAGCAACATATTTTTAGTGTTAATGAATGCTTACGCTTAATAAGAAAAGGAAGAAAGTGTGAGACGTTAAATTTTGAGAACAGCTTTATTAGTAGATGAATACGTTTCGTAAAATTTTTCAGTATTTATGACGAACTTATTGCCGGTCACTTTTCATACGTTTATGAGCTGATATCTCAGATGTTTCTGATGATGATAAGCTTTCAGGGATGTTGAAAAAGGGCAAATGTATCAATTTGAGATAGGTTGACCCAGTACGGAAACGCCTCAGTCGCAAGTTGTAAGCCAAAGTCATTTTTCGTAATTTGCAAGTGGTTTAAACACAGTATACGGATAAACAACCCCGAGAACATGTAGGCGTACATCGAGATGTTGGGAAAGAAGCTGCAGTGCAGATAACTGCAGTTTTAAGCTTTATTGGGATATATCTCATTTGTTGTTCGTCAATGCATGATGGTTCAACATGACGAGTTTCAGCCCACTTTTAAAACGATGCTCGTTAACACTTAATAAATCATTTCCTGAAAAGTGGATAGAAAGAGGAGGTCCTGTTTCGTGGCCAACTCATTGTTCTGACTAGCTTTCATTTTTCTTGTGAGGTTTCCTGTAAGCCTGAAGAGGACCTCTTGCATCCCCATAGCAAGAGCCCTAGAGCTGCCTGTGACATCGTTAAATTCACTCCACCTTTGTTTAACCGGATTTTACAGAGTTTACTGCGACATTATCATACTTGCATCGATGCAGGAGAACGTCATTTTGAACACTTCTGTAAAGTTGTTGCAGCTAGTGAAAGTAGTTCATATATGATAAAATAAAATTATTACATTTGCACACAAAAGATTTGTTATTTTTTTATTCATCTTTCATGGGTTCCCGCCCCCCCCCCAAAATGGTTGGGCATAAAACCTGCGAATAAGGCGTTTCCGAACCGGTGTTATCCATCTCAAAATGATACATTTTCCCTTCTCCATAATCCCTAAGAGTTTGTCTCATTACAGAAACATTCATGTTGAAAAATCTTCAATTGCATTTTTAAATTTAAATTTAAAATTTTAACTTGACCAAAAATTAAAGCAAATGAAAAAGAAATATAATTTCTTACACCTAACTTTATTTTTACAAAGTATAAGAATAAATCTGTTTCAGAGTACCGGATAATAAAACCGCCTAAACTTTAAAATTCATAGCATGCTCAAGTAAATCTTCCGAAGAATTGAATAAAAGTTGAAAGAGGATTAATGAATCTCCTTTAAACTTTCTCCAACTTCCATTACGGGAAGAGGGAACTACCATACAATCAACTTCTCTCGTGTAATGTCTAAACGAAGTCAAGTGGGCCGACCAATTTGAACAATGGATTTCCATGAACAAGTTCGAGCTATCTGATTATGACGCTGATTGGGGTGAAATCTCGATCACCTATCGATATTCGTTAGACTGAATTTATGCAAGCTGCTAGGCGTTGGGAGTTAGAATCAAAAATAGTATTGGAATACCTGGCGCTATGCAGCATCAAGGAAAAATACCCAACAAAAACAATACCGCCAATCTGTTGACTTAGGCCCCTGTTGTTCAGCGAAAGTGAAGCTTCAGTTTGAAACTTGCCCCTTCCTCTGTAAAATCAAAGCCGGAGAGGAGAGGGCCCATAATGCATTGCGGCACAAGGGAGACAGACTTATGACCCTGTGTTTATACCGCCACCAGCACTACGTTATGCTCTACTTACCTCTTCTGATAATTATCATTGCCACCATCATCTTTAGAGCTAGCCCACTGTGCACCAGTTAACTGGCATTGTGTCGCCTTAGTCCATTTTATTAGACGCCTGTTAAGCTGCATAACCTCGCTTAATATTCTGTTAGCTATGTATAATTCAAATCGAAAATGGGCCTGGTGTTGCTGCAGCCAAATAGCTGTATTTAGTTGTGATAATTTCTCTATTAAACATTCTCTATAATATATGAGTATATACCTTGAAAACACTATATGACTTGTTTTCAATATAGACAATTCGAGCATATAAAAAGTAACGGTTTTATAGAATATTATTTAATACTACCTAATGTTGTAAGGTTTTAATGATGTGAAAATTAGCTGTAGTGAGATTTCGTTCTCTGTTTCACCTGGAGATTGCCTCAGAAATGTTTCGAGTAGCGCAGCAAGTGTGTTTGAACAAAGAAAGAGGCAATTACTTCTTGGAAAGAGCTTAAAGACGAGAATGCACAAGGAAGTTCAACTTTCAGATAAGTATTGTTAACCCGCGAGCGCTGTGGGAGTAATCTCAAAGCCAAGGAATCTTATGTAAACATTTGCTCTTGCATGTCATCGAGATAGGGTAACTTGAACTGCATTATTGTACTTTACAGTATTTCTAAATTAAATATGTGTTATTCATATTATTTTTAGTTAATTGCAGTGCTTCAGACCACTGACAAATATTTGACAGCTAACTTCAAAATTTCCATTTTTTCTGAGCTTCGAGATGATAAAAAATAACGATAAGCAGCAAGAAAATATATCTCAGTCTGTTTTACCACAGACTCCTGCCTCCACTTTACATCATTGCATAATAATCTCTTCAGTTCTTGCGGGGAAAATTTCTGAGCCTTAAATTTGATTCATAGTAATATATTTTACGTAATTGCGTAGGTATGGTGCTTTGATAAATAGTTTCAGGTTCACTTCTGTATCGCACATGAATAAGTGATTCCACTATTTATGTATTCTTTAGTGTACAGGAAATATCGCAACGTTTTATTATTATTACTATTTTAATTACACAAATGCTTTAAAACCCAGCAACCTAGGGGGCAATCGATAAATTGCGGGATGAAAGAGCAATGCTATTTTCTTGAACGACACACAAAAGCATACGGACAGCTTTTAGTAAAACTGTTGAAGTGTTGGAAGTCAGATAGAGAAAAGAATGTATTAGCAGCGGATTATACGATGTAAGTATTCGGTTGCAGCAACACAGAAGGCAAGAGATTTGTATATATGTAGCTGGGATATTAAACACTGAAAAAGTAAATGGAAAATTATAATTTAGCTGGTTAGACAGTGTAGTTAAAGGTATACTGAATACTGGAAAATTTAATTTAATCTATATTCCACTGTAAATAATAACTTTGGTAATGGTTTTTATTTAATGAAAAATATAAATGAGTAGGTACTAGGTTTTGGCACTATACAACAGTTATTTGATATGACAAGAGTTAAAGGAATCTTGCATTATTTGTGTAGGTATATATCCACAGAAGAAAAGAGATAGGTCAGAATAATTTCTGTGACAAACTTAATCCAATATATCAACGTGTTATGAAAACAAAAATAGTTGAAAAACTTTCAAAACAAGCGCCGGGTTGATCGATGATCGGATTTTGATGGATTTTTGTTCTTTATATGTCTCACAGGATTATACTTACCAAAATAAGAACAAAACTCAATATCTACTTTTAAAAAGGGAGAGGACATTTGAAAAAACTCAAAAAAGCTTTGAAATTAGTTATTATTTCTACTAATAAAATTTGAGGCTTGCCACGACTGCATATGGACAAGGGGTTTATTGGGGAATAAACTGGACGATGAATGCAATGCATAGACTATGACGGCCCTTAAAAGTTTCATTTTAAATACAAGTAAGGCGTAGAAATTCAAGTGCTAATAATATGTTAACAGAATTTAATGAGCATAAAATAGACATATATAGCAATTACATTATATAATACTTGAACTACAAGATAAATCATTTACGCATGAATAAAATAATCATTATCTCAAAATATATACTTGAATACTATATTCTTAATATAAATTGAAAATGTATGAAGCATTAATTGAATTGTACTTACATTATAACTGATTAAGCAACTCTAAATAATTACTGTTTTAACACTTACCAACAAGCATTTAACATACAACATTTTCTTATAAATGTTCCCCAAATAACCAAACCATGGTGGAAGAATTCAATTCTGGAACATAACAGCAGTAAATAAGACTGAAAGCCTACACAGACACAGAGAAAAAGAATTTACACTTCAAATGCAATACACATATAGTCATTATGACCTAAGCGCAAACACTTAGAAAGGTGAGAGCTAACAAACACATACGTATTTTATAAGTTATATATACAATTATATGTATATATATATATATACAATAAAACAGAGGACTAGTGCAACAGTTGTTCAAAATATAGCCAAAATTGTGTAACCATTTAAGTGTTTTATCTATTTCTGCTTCTCTAGTTCTTGTTCCAAGAGTTACTTAATTTTTCATGTTTATTTTATTCACTTCTGGTACTGCTTTTTCCTTGGCTTATTTATTTCAGATTGTTTTACGTAGTTTGCTATTGACCTCTTCAATATTTTTCTTTTATTACACACACACACACACACACACACACACACACACACACACACACACAAAACCACTCAGACTCAAAATAAAACGTCTAATCCAATAAAGAGCTTCTAATTTCGCGCACTTTCCATAGAAAAGAACAAAGCTTCGGCCAATGCCTTCCTGCGCAAATGAATCCCCCAACATACTAACCTACCCCTATTCGATTTAGTAAAATTAGTTTCGAGTGCAATCAATTTTCACTGTACGTGGGCAATGCATTAGAATGTGCTACCAGTCCTCTTTGTAACCACAAAAAGCACATGTTCTCTGCCCAGGCTTGTCTGTTATTTTAGTCGCTTTTCATGCACCCAATCTAATTCACGATAGTTCCGATCTATTTTGAGAACTCGTGCTATGTATACAATTCTTTGCCTCGTCTGAATTTGAAACTAGGAGATACTATCTCTGTGCATGCTGCCTCTATATGCTATTGGTTAATTGTTTTAAGCCTTTTTATACCTTCCTCCAGACATAATTGCCATTTCTTGCTTCTTTTTTCTACACCCACCCCATCCCAATGGTCTCTAGATTACTTTTATCTCATTTACTAATCTCATGTTATTGATATAAAGACCTTAAAGTTGTGCTATCCCTTTTTATTATCCGTAACCAGTACTTTGTTATTCAACTTTTTTACAAGGAATTAGTGTAGTAAGAACGCACACAAACATAGCGGAACAACAAATACCCATTTACCACTCATGTTCATTAGGCCTATTGTTTGGCTACGTAAGTTATAAGGTTTTCCGTGTACAATTCATTTGAAGGCTAAATCGTCTTTAGTTGCTGTTAAAACTGCACGTGTTTTTAGAAAGTGGTTAAGAAAAATGGATGAGTATCCGGAATTTTTTCAGGAGTTTTAAGGGGTAAAAAGAATAGGCTAGAATATATAAAATAAATAATTTGAAACATACAGCCACACCCAAAAACGAAGTAATTCCTTAACCTGTAATCATATTCAACGTCCTATGCATGTTGCCCCTCAGATTCTTTGTGTTTAAGCAACAGTTTCGCGATAATTTGTAGCACAAGAGAAAAACAGAATTGTGTACCTATCCAAATGTTTAATTCGATAGAATTTAGATATAAAAAGGAATAGAGCAAAAGCCAGAAGCAAGAAAATACCTGTGTCTATTACACATTTCATCAGTGAAGAAAACAGGAATGAGCTTCTTGTGGGTGCAGCTACTTTTACAAAAGTAGCAGTAGGTATATTTATTTCAATAATGGTTTACCAGATACATAAATTAAATACATATCTTGCACATGGGTTTACAGAAAGGCCATTCTTTCTCCTATTTGCACATAGGAAATGTCGAAAAAACACAGAAATACACTGAATTACATATACAAACACTTAAGCAGTACCAAAACGTTTAGGAAATAATCTCCCATTCCCCAGTCATGGCGAAAAAAATGGTGTAATTAATAAGCATCTTAAATATATCATTATAGGGCACCAAACAAGATAAATATATAATTCAATTAACATAATATCTAAACACTGGAAAATAAGCAAAAATATAGAAATATATTGAAAAAGAAAAATAAATTATATACCATGTCTTTTCTAGCCAGAGATCTTATCTTTTTAATAAGTTCACAGAGATCCTATCGATTATTGTTATCCAATATGAAATTTAGATACGCCGCCCTATTCCTCGAACTCACGAAATTTTGGGGGAGAGTTCGCGACCCTCAGTCCTATGTTCTTCACATTCTGCAAGTATATGTACCCTATTTTCCTTTTATCACACTCAGGGCATATTCTTTCCCCTGTGCCATCCGCCATATTCTGTGCTTTCCACCTCGCGAGGCGTAGCAAGGTCATTACTTGTCTGTCTTCTCCTGTCATTTCATTTATATATGCTTCCCTCCCACATTACCTTTTTAGTTCTGATTGTAATTGCAGTCATACTTTGCTAGAATACTCGGCTTCCACTGCTTGCCTATCAAAATCAATTAATTTCCTATCTTTCTTCCAAATATTTCTTTCATTTTAACTTCCATTCCCCACACCCACCCCATTCCTATACTTTCCAAACCAATTTTTATGGTACATGCCCACTTTCCTGTTTCCAGGTTTTTCAATTGATCCTGATAACAAATGAATTTTAACTTTGTGTCTGCTTCTCTTATTAAGTCAAACCAGCATTCAATCAACATGCTTTTTAAAAATATTGTGTCACAAATACTGACGAATTCTTTCCTCACCCCACAATTTACCGCGCAACTGTCAATCCATAAAAGTTTCTCATTTTCTCATAATTTTCTCAGAAAATTAGTTCGAATTTGTTGTAGATTTTCTCTCCCATCCGCACATTTCCACTCCATAACTTATTGTCACTCTTATTTTTGCATTGTACACTTGTTGTGAAGTGCTGACAGGCATTTCCGGGGGCAAGTGAATAGCTCCCCAAGGCTAATAACAAATGTGTTCTGTTTGGACGGGAACAAGGCGCTACAACCCCCACAGCGAAAGTGAAGGTAATTTACTTCTACGTCGGTCCTGGTGGTGTAGTGGTTACCATACTTGCCTTCTAAACCCAAGGTCGCGGGTTCGAACCGATGGATTTTCGGGCGTAAGAATCCTAAGTATGGCTTCCTTCGAAAGGGAAGTAAAGCCGTGGGTCCCGTGTCGTGTACATTTACGGCACGAAAAAGAACCTCAAGCCTGAAAGAGAGACCTCTGAGCAAAATTTGTCGGCCGTTTCACGCCCTGAGTTGAATAGGACGCTGATGACCTGAGATGTTAAACAGCGTCCATAAATAAATAAATAAAAAAAAATCAATATACTTCTATGTCTCATATAGTCGTCTTAATGCTTAATACTTTTTATTAATTTTATAATTCTTAATACTTTTCTATGTAGCGTTTACATTAATATCAGTGATTATGATAATCAAACTGTAGGAGTCAAATTCACAATATCTGATCTCCCTAAAACATTTCAGTTTTGACTGTGATACATGACAATATTATTTAAGGGTATAAAATAATCAGTTTTTGATAAGTGTGTCAGGCGACAGTCGTATCCGTAAAACACACAAACTGGCGGTTAAGAAGATATACAGTATAATGCTATTAGTTACATTTCTCTAGAAATAATGAAAATACATGTGGGAGACATTGTTTCTGGAATGAGAATATAGCATGTTCTCCTCTAAATTAACAATTTCTAACCTATTTAATCTTTAGGGCTTTGTAAATTTCCGTACTGGCAGTTGTTTATGTGTCGTGCAAAAATTTCTTGAGCTAAAGTCCACTCAAGACTTTGAGTTTAAAGTAAGATAATTGATTACATGCTCCACAAATTAAGCGCAAAGAAAATGTTGCTAAATGAAATTAAAAACTGATACTGTATCAATTTTAACTGTCAGTAAAACCAACTCTTAGGCAAACTTAAATCAAGAAATGTTCTTTTCCTGCCAATGTAAATAATAACTGCCCAATATTACTGTTCTCGCAAAACAAATAAAAAACAATCATACATGGTTTTAAATAGATTCCGATCTACGTGCAAAGGAATTTTCTTTATCGTTTAAATATTGCATACGTAAAAAAGAAACAGAATAAGATTTAATAAAATTAAGAAACGTTGATCTTAAGAATTTTCACATTCGTGTTGGTTCCAGGATAAAACCTTTTTATTGAAGCAATGCATGTATAACCGCCACGGGTGGCCGAGGTCGTTAAGGTGCGGACTCGTAGGCAGGAGGTCTGCGGTTCGAATCCCGCCAGGACCGTCTTCCCTGACTGAGTATTTTTTTCAGGTTTTCCTCAGTCCTCATAAATGGCAAATGCTGGGAAGGTACTCTAAACTTAGGCCTGGAACGATTCCTTCCTTAGAGATAAATCCTTTCCCCTTTTCTTCTCTTGTATCATCAGAGCCCATCGCCTGTGGCGCCTCATTAGTAAAATCGGGCGTTAAACACCATTCATTTGTTATGCATGTTCATTTTCTAATCAGTTTCTAAAGCTATTTAAATTTGTTCCATACCCGTGACTACCTATATGTCTTTGGAGTATATATTCTTCTTAAATAAGAAAGAGTATGATGAAGAAATGATTAATAAATGTTAAGAAAATATACGGAAGTAACATTTTGTGTAAAGGATTAGCATATATATAGACTTTATGCTAATCCATAATCTTGATATATTATATATCAAGATTAGCTGAATGCTTCTATAATGTTTAAAGTACCTCAACATCCATCAGAGAACAAGGGATCATACCATCACAATTTTAATAAGACACTGCTAGAATTATAGACCCTGAAACAGGAATCTCAGACTGGGCCTTTGGTAAACCCAAGAATATATCTATTTCCATTAGCATATTATTTTAATTTCTTAATGCCTTATACTTCTGCTCGTTTCTTTTGTATTTCTGCATCTTAATATTCTATAATTGCACATATTTAATACGAACAAGGAATATATGTGTGTGTCTCAGTTCAATTCGCTGCTATTTTCAACTTTTAGAATACTGCAGAAATGCCAGTTATTCACAATATAATTTTCATTTTTATTTTTGTAATTTACGCAATTACCAAGGTTTACGAATGTACTTACTCTTAAGTACATTGTTGATTTTAGCAAAGGCAACTGCTTTTATTTTTACAATTACTTGAATCATCATAAGAACTTAATTTTCCTGTGACTAATGGGTTCATGTCTCAAAAGTAAACCAGTGATGTGAGGACTTTTTTGAAATTCTTTTAAGTTAATTCGTAAGAGGAGAAAAGTATGTTTTGTCTAATTTTACAGAGATATAAAGCGATAGAGTGGTTTACAATCCAGAACTATTATAAAGTGTTCAGTCAATCAGATTAGATTATAATTTGGAGTTAAAAGGTTTTACAGAAACATTTTTTTCAAACTATATATTTTATTCAGTTCTGTATTTAATATCATTTTTAACCTGCACTTTGTATATTATAGATTTCACAAGTACAAAGGAGGCTTGACATTTAGTATTTTGAAAGTGGAAATAAATAGTCTCAGACATTCAGTACGGAGCTACGTCATAACTATGTGTGATCATAGCTAATCAAGTGTAAACTAATGCCATTGATGGAGGCACAGTCATAAGCAGGCACCTTAAGCTAACCACAAATCACTGTCAGTTGAAGCAGGAAATGTTTTCCCAAAATTTCCTATTTTAAGTATAATTACTTCTGATAACTATTATAATAATAATTGTATATTATTTCAGGTAATCAAGGGTATTAATATTATAATTAAAAGGAGGACCCCAATATTATATGTATTAATGTATGTATGTATGTATACACATGTCTTGTTCAATATTCAAGTTATCTTTCTATAATATTAATGATTGACAATGCCTATATGACTTTGTTATGTTTTGTTAAAGGAATGGGGCATGCTGTCCTTGTCGGAAGCCATTCGCGTAGTTGAGAAAAAGATCTTTCGGCTAAGCCTTACCATTTTTTAAACCCTCATGGACAGTTCAGCCAACACCTGTTTGGCGTCAGGGGTAATAACATTGTAAAATGCTATATATGTATATATATATGTGTGTATATACATATAGCTATACCTGTTTGGCGTCAGGGGTAATAACATTGTAAAATGCTATATATGTATATATATGTGTATATATACATATAGCTATACCTGTTTGGCGTCAGGGGTAATAACATTGTAAAATGCTATATATGTATATATGTGTGTATATACATATAGCTATACTTGCCGTTAAAAGAAAATTACCGCATACAGAGACACTCGTTTTCGTAGAAACCAAAACGTTATCTATAACTAAAATGGGAAAAAATATTACTTTAGAAATCAAACATGTAAGGAAAGTGCCAAAATTTATGACAGGCCGTTCTTGGAAAACTCAAACATATGGGAAGATGGTGTAGATCAGAAGGGGGGAAAATAATTTTAGCCAATGGGCATCAAATAAAAATCAACGAATGAGAAGTCTTAGCGATATAATAAATATTTTAAGACAGCCAATGGTTAACATATAACTCGGCAATAGGATAATAAATGAGGGAATTTAATTTAGCGAGAGGCGTGGCGATGTTATAGAAAACTGGAATACAGGATCAGAGGTTAGTCATTCTAAAGCAGTTACTCGAGTCATTTCTAAAGTAAGTCTAAGTCATTCTAAAGCAGTCTGGGTCATTCTAAAGTAAGTCTAAGTCATTCTAAAGCAGTCTGGGTCATTCTAAAGTAAGTCTAAGTCATTCTAAAGCAGTCTGGGTCATTCTAAAGTAAGTCTAAGTCATTCTAAAGCAGTCGTAGTCAGTCTAAGAAGTGCTAAGGCATTCGCGACAGGAAGTTCTGAAGCAGTGGTGACAGGAAGCAATCCAAGAGTAAGAGTCGAGACAGTTGTAACTGTAGCAGCAAGAGTAACAACAGTTAGATATTTAAACCGTTGAGAAGAGTCAACGTAAATAGTTCGTTCAGTGAAAGTCAGTGAGGCATTGCAACTGTTTCAAATTGTCGACCTACGTGTGGGACCATAATTCCCGTTTCACAGTGCAGAGGTCTTTTTGGAACTGGTGAGGTGTTTTGAGAACTACAATAGGTAAACTTTAAGATAATTACTGTACTTGAACTTTAATTTATGTAGTAATGCTTTGTAATTAACAAAATGAATTTCGTGTTTTCTATACCTTTGAACAATGAAAAATGCATTTTTTTTTGCTTTAAAATCAACACCTGCGACATCACAACGAAGAGTTCGAGACCATGATTTCTGTTCTTAAAGGTGCCTATTATTTGACCTCCATTCTGTTCGTAAATTCTTTTTATATATTTTTTCTGCATCCCGTATTTATTTTATTGCTCAATGGTTTGTATTTTTTGTTGTACGTAAGGTTTTGAGGCTATAGATGAACAAAAATAGATGTTAATAAGAAAGGTGCCAGTGCATATATTCAGTTTTATTTAGTGTTTTTAATGTTTATAAAAAGATTAGCAATGCGTTGTTTTGTTTCCATCATTTATTACATCTCTTACAATTTTATGATAATACACTTTGAATAAATTTAAAAAAAACATGTATTCTAATGCATCTAGAAAATGAAATTTGTCCAGTTTTGTTAATAGGATTCTCAATTGAAGATACGAAAAGATTGGAAGATCAGTGAAAGTAAAATAAGGTTCTAATGAGATTTCAAGTAATTGTAGAATAAAACCAGTCCACTTTGCTACAGTTAACAATCTACTTAAGAGCAAGTATATTGATAAACAAACATGGTAATTGATTAATGGCCGCACAAAACTTAAGTTGATGATTATATTGTAGATTATGGTATTTATTCAGTATTCTGAAAGTTGAAAGTAGCAGAGAACTGAAATGAGATACAAATAACTTCCATCTTGTATTAAATATGTACCATTATTGAATATTAAAGAGCAGAAACACAAACGAAACGAGGCAGAAGTATGTGATATTAAGCAATTGAAATAATATGCAAATAGAAGTAGACATATTAGCTGAGTTCTTGCAGTAAATACCTGCTACATAATGAACAGAGAAAGATTCTTAAAAATAATTGAAGAGACAGCTAAGTAATATTCCGATATGAAGGAAAAGGAAAACGATATGAGTGGTTTGATGAGAAATTCCACTGAAAGTTGGAGAAAGAAAATACAGGTAGACAAAACGAGACAGATAATAGCCCTAGAATAAAAACAAAAGAGGAGAAGTTAAGCAGTATTCCAAAGAAAAAAAGAAAAGCTTATAAGGGAAAAGGCTGAAATAAATGGTAAAGAAGAAACAAGAAGGCTTTATGCAATAACCATGGAACCAAAAGAAGATTTTCAACCCATAACCTCAATGTTAGAGGAAAGAATAACAACTTGATAGACAATGAGGAAAGGATTATGAAAAACGGAAACAATATTCTGTGAAGCTGCAGAATACAGCGGTGATAGCAAGTAGGGGAAGTTACAGATTGAGAGCTAAATGTAAAACGTGAACCTCCAACGAAACATGATATGCCTTTTAATAGGTTAATATACATTACATTTTTGAAAGATTAATCAGATAAAATGGAAGACAGTAATAATGAATATTTCTTTACTCTTCCTAGTACATATGAAGGATTTAAAATTATACATTATAGTTTAGAGATGAATATTGCTACAAAATACACAAGAGTAGTTAGTGAACTTCCAAGCTGTTTCTAGGACAAGAACATACAGAAATTAATAACATGATAAGTGGATAATACATCAACCCTTTAAAGGATGTTGTGTCTCAAATAAATAGATAAATTTGGTAATAATAAATACAGAAAGGCTGAGGTTAAAATTCAGACGCCTAAGGCATTTCAATTGTTAGAAAATATCTACAAGATACATTGAAATGAAACCAAAACGTATTGTATAGGTGGCTTTAGGTATAAACCCTTTCGCTAACGAGGTGTTTTACATTTACGATATTTGTCAGCCGCGGTCGGTGACACCGGACTCCTTTTCCTAAAATGTATACACAATCTTAACTGATAGTGAAATGGTTTTCCATTGGATAAAGAAGTATCGGAAAATATATTCTGGTTGATACAATTAAGTTCGGCCATAAAGAAGTTTCCAAATTCTTGCTAATATTTTCATTTATATTCCGAAGTTCCCAATTGAGCTACTGATTCCGGGAATGATTTTTGTTGTTCAGATTTACGCCAATTTTCTCTAGGTTTTCCTCTGTTAAAGTTGTGTCTTTTCGCTTGTTTGCTTCTGCACTGAAGCAGTGGCTTCAAATTTGTGCATATATTGTGAACTGCAGTTCTGTAGATAATGACTAGACAAGGAACGTTATGAATTGATACACGACAAACTGATTCGTATTTTCAATAACATTTACACACAAAATTACCTTGCTCTAGGAAGCAATTGTCTAACCATCTTTGTAAATGAAATGACACTGCCCTGAAACCGGCAGAGAACACTTCCAAAAAGCTACGTTCAGTTTCATCAGAAATTTACCTACCCTCTCTCCCCTTTCCTTTCCTGCCAGCAAAGCCCAACATGGCCATCGCCCTCTATAACGGGGTGCGGTAGATACTTCAAGATGCCGTCATCAATGATTGGCAGCCTTCCCCCAAAGTGCCGAAACCTCCACTTCATCTTTGTTTGGTGGACTGTGTGGGGTCATTAACTGCTTCCAAATGTCCAAACAATCAACGGTATTATGTACTTTAGCAATTTGGAACAAGTGCATGAAAAGCAGAAAACTAAAAAACTGTAATCCTTAATCGCAAATGTGTTCTTTTGCATTAAAATGCAAAGGTGACTCAAATCATTATCCGCCATGATTGGAAGACTCTAGTATAACGGAAGATTCTGCAGATATTGCACCATCAGATTTCCTTTCTTTGGGACTCCGAGGACAGCAATTGCGATTCTTTGTCTCTGTGGAAATTGTTATTGTTGGATTATTTGCTTCCCGCTCTAAGGAAAAATTTGCGATATAGTTTCTAGTCTCCCATCACCTTGGTATAAGGTCTTCGTTAGCGATGGTGACAATATTTAACATTACTTACTTTTATATTTACTTTTGAGGTACACTAGTCAGCAGTTACGCTGAAATTTCCAGCAGCTATCCTTTCGATTTTTACAGAGGATCCTATAAAACCAATGTTACTATATTTCCAATAACTGATATTTCATACTAAAGATATTATTTTGTTTAGAATATGACGTTTTGCAATAAATGAAATGAAACCGACAGAGTATTTTTTGGTCATCTTATGCCATATTTTCCAGTTACATAAATGCTAAACAAATCCTCTTCTATAAGAGCATTTGACTGATAGTTATCTCTTCAGTGCGGACATAATCATGGAGGAAAAATCAAGTAGGTTAATTTTTGGAGATCAAAATGTCTTCATTGAGAGTACAATAATCTCACCAATTCTGCGGGTCACTACAGTGAAAACATTTCTGTTAGCGTAAACCGTAAATAAAACAGAGTTAACAGTTTTGTAGCTAAATAAGGACATAAAAACTTGCGCAGTAACAACGTTCTATGTTTCTCAGCTCTGAGTGTACTGAGCGTCATCAAAGCTTTGAGCCAAGAGAGACCTGGCATTGAATGAACAGGTCTTGCTGTTCTGAAGAACTCTCTTTGGCAACACCATTACAAGAATAATGAACTCTTCGATATCTGCGTGTGATTTTAAAGGTGAAATATCCATAGCATTTACTTCTGCATTCCTGTTTACCGCACGTTACGAAATATTTCAGGGGAAATAAAACTCTTGTTTAATACTTGTGATGTCTATCGCAAGAACCATGGAGACATATAATTAAAACATTCAATAAATCAATATTAAAGTGTGTAATAATAACTGTGATATTATTATTTTCATCCTCATTATTTATGATTTAATTTTCATTGACTTTGGAACGGAAAATGACTACCAGTGTTAATGCAGTTTTAAACAATTTTTATGCTGCAGAACAACTTTATTTAAGTAACAACCCCCCCCCCATACGAGTGCTTTCTATTTTCATATATAATGGAAATAAGTTTTTATTGCCCCAGGTGAAGTGAACATTTGCGTAACATGAAACGAATAGAAAATTGGAGGTAAAAATAAAATAAAAACACGAACGTTAGTTCCAAACTTTCACTTTAAAAAGCCATTGCTTGCATGGAACGGACGTACATTTGGAAACTTTAAGCCCGCTATCCGCAGGTTACAACTGAGAAGTCTTTTCTCGAAGACTATTTGAGATGCTGCAAGTAGATTTAAATACCAATTTTATTATTTAACATTGACAATATCATATTTTTAGATAATTAGCATACCAATTTTATCATTTAACATTGACAATATCATATTTTTAGATAATTAGCATCTGTAGGGAAATTATATTGAGATAAATTTACTCACTATGTATTTAAAATTCATTTGAAAAAAATGTAACTGGTCTCCGGAAAGTGTGTGAACAGAAATGCGCTGCATTTAATGCAGAGAAAATGTGTACAAGTTTAAGAACTATGTCTGTTTTAAGATAATGTTCAGAATGTGTCAGATTAACTTAAGTCAATAAGTCTCCTTAAAGCATTGCAATAAATATAAAAATTTCACATTTTCAATATGAACATATTGCAAGTGTACAGCTTGTAAAATCTGCATATATAACGGCAAATATGAATAAACGCGAACAGATGAACATATACCACTCATCTCCGGGTGATCCAGTGGTAGCATTTGCGACTATTAATCCGGAGGCCTTAGTTTCGAATCCCAGTCGGATAAAGGTTTTTCTTCAGAGTTTTTCCTTATCCTGAGAAGGTGAATACCAGATAGTATTAAGGTGCCGAGGATTCTTTGCGTCATCATGAATTCATTCATGACTACAGACTTATACCTACAGTATTCATATTCGGAATCTACAGGCATCGCTAGAAAACCAATGCAGTCAAAGCGACAATAAATAATATATTAAAATATGTATCTGGCCTTTTTACGCCTAAATTTGCCAGATATTTGTCTTTTTATTTGGATGATACCTCGGAAAATAAAAACTGACTCCTGAGCTCGCCCGAGTTCAAAGATAAGTTTAGTTCAACATGTCTAGCTAGACAAAATCTAATATTTTCTACAACATCCTCCAGTTATTATGCGTCTTCTTATTTTGTTTTTGTTTATTTAATAGTTCTCGTCACACATACAAGGTCATGGCATAAATTGGATGTTCTAGCAGCATTTTTGTGTTGAAAGAACATTATTTCAAAAATAATGTCCGTTATACTCGTATGTTAATGCATCTGAGCTGGTTTAAGATAAGATGTACTGAACATTGAAGTAACATTTCGATAGATCTCATTTCAAATATCTTTGGATTAGCCATCCTGATTTTCGGTATTTTTCATGGTTTCCCTGGTCGCTTAGGCGAATGTAGGGATGGATTTTTTCTTTATAGGAATTTCCTACTTTTCCATTTCATTTCATCCCTTTGATTCTGTTACATGTCGAAAGCAGAAGTATTCTGAAGTAAAATTGATAAACGAAATGAAGCCATTAGAAACAAATTAAAAATAAAAAATAGCTGTGAAATAATTTGTCTAAACAGAAAATTTATATCGTCTTATTAGAACAGTAGAAAATGGAGGGGCCCATTATCATATTATGTACTATGAACTTACTGACGTATAAACGTTGAAAGACCTAAGGATTAGGAAGAACAGTTTACACAAAAAGAAGTCTAAACAAGGCAATACAGCCTAATCCTTTGGATTTTGAAGAAGACCCATTTACATCAAAGCATGCACATGGACTTCCAAAATCTGTGATTGTGAAATTTAACAACATATGCTTCTGAGCACTGAAACTTTTGTACTTTTACCCAGCCCGTTCTTGTTCCTCTTTTTCTGGAACACAAAGGTTACATTTGCGTATGATTAATATTATTAAATGACTTTTTAGTTCAGAAAATGCTGTATCATATAGGATGTGGAACTGGAAAATATATTTTTGGTAAGAATTGGTCTTATAACCGAAGGTAGATTAGCGTGCTTCTGTTTTTTGTAAAACAGAAGTAACTTATTGTTTTTTGTTTACGCCACACCATTGACCAGGCAAAAGGTAAGTGAAATATCTGGCCCTTTAGCCATTGAGTCATCTTTTATTACAGTTGAAAGACCTAAGGATTAGGAAGAACAGTTTAAACAAAAAGAAGTCTAATATGCGACCCCCAGCTTCCATTTTGGTCCCTTAAAGCGCAACAGGAATACAAAATTGATAGAAGTATTGAGAAGATTTGCCTTCTTTGAGCTTATGAAGTTATTACAGCACTTATATAACAAAATCTTATACCTATTTCCTACATTTAACAGCTGTTATGTAAACCTCTACACTTCAACTGACAGAATATAGGCTATACTTCTAAGAAAATATAAGAAATTCTATGTATTATACATGCTTTTTGATAATAAAATGCGAGATTCATAAATTAGTTATAATGGACAATATCTGACCACATATGTGTCATCAAAGTACTAGTAACGATCAAAATATTCAGCAACATTTGACAGTTGCCTAAACAGAAGCGAAACCAAGTTCTCACTTAGCCTTTTACCTTATAAAGGTACAAAAGAAAGTAAAAGTACAATGACGTAAGAATACCCAGTACAGGAATTGAAAATGAGCTTGCGGAAAGTTTTTGGAAGGAAAATGCTGCACGCGTTCCTTCAATTCATCAGTGGATGTCCTCAAGTGCTTGGAAATTCAGCATTAACTTATTTATATAGCAGATATACAAGTTTATTTAGCACTTTTCTTTAATCGCCACGAAGAAATAATGCCCCTACCGAGAGTCCAAAGACTGGTATCGGACTGATCACTCTGTATAATGAAAACACATATAACTATACCGCCAGTCTCCGAGATGGAGTAATTCTGCGCAGATAGAGCTTCAACATAAAATTCACATATACTAACACGCTTATAGCCTTCCTCATGTATCTTTAGCTATTACATATAAAAAAATTAAAAAGAAGAAAAATGTATCGCTGCTGAATGCTGTACCACACACTATCAGCACTGCGGAAAAAATAAGAGAGCAGTAGCAACATACAGAGCAGAATAACGAGCAATAATAAACGCAATAACACAGCAAAAATAATATCCAAAAGCAATAATCGATAAAAATGCTAGCAGGTCGTGCGGAGAGGAAATGCAGCATCGTTCGCTGTAAATACGTCAATTGTTAACTAAGAGTTTATCTTGTGGGTTTTTGCTACGTCCATAACCATTGGGATAGCATGAACACGTGAATCTAACATTGCGGTATTGATTATCGAGAAGAATGTAGCAAATAATAACCTCTTTTGTAGCGAGTTACAAAGTAAACTTTTACAGTTTTAAAGTATAATATACTCTACTTTTTGAGCTGCTAGAGTCTAAAAATTCAATAAGTTATTATTCTTATATATGACAGAAATAAAGTGTGTTACAAATAAGGGAATTGTTATAAATGTTACATAAATGTCATCCATATTAAATTTACAATTAAAAGGCGTACATTAAAATGTATAATTACATCTAAAATGCCATTAAAATAATAAAATTTGAGTTCGTTCCCTTCCTCTTTCAATCCCATTTATACTGCTATTTTAATTAAACCTTTGGCTGACGACCACAGGGTGTTTACTTGACTAACTGGGCTGTATGGAGACCACCCCCTGCCTTCTCACTTGGTCTTGAGTCATTGGTAAAGATCTCTACGTCTTGGAAGAGGTTGAAATTGCCCTGGACCCGTTGTGTTGTTGAGGGAAGGTTGGATCCGCTTGGATGTTGCATGATATGCCACGATAACATTGACCGCATCTCATTCCACATTGAGTTTGGTGCAAAAGTATCTGCTCAGCAGTTCCACAGGAAATATTGTGTTTTATAGTTCAAGTATGAATGTACCACTTTTAAAACGTTATATTCGTGTTTAAGGCACAGCTGTGGGGAACGTAAGTAGTTGTGCTTAAAATTTCCGAAATAATGAAACTGTTGAAAAGTTCAGATGGAAACAGCAAGGAATCTGATACTACGATTAAGAATGTAATGAATTCAGAGTTGTTTAAACCATTCTATATATGTAGAAATGCATCACATGCAGAGAAAAAAAAAACCCATTTGACAACAAAACATACCATACACTTTTCACTGAGTTAAACTCAATAATATTTTAAAATGATAATTAAATACAGTCCCCAAAAGCCTTAGAAAAATGTTATTTATGAGGCCGTGAGAAAAGACCTAGGCCTAAAAATGATATAATCATTTGCGCATTATTATTATTTTGCTAGGAAATATCCCTTAAGGTCAAGATATTTATTGTAGCAATGCTCTAATGTCATTATTCCACCCATAAAGTGCTTATCACAAGGTCTGCAAACTATTATTAACAGCTGAAATTGTCACTTGATGAAAAATGCGCACCAAAGAAGATTTTAAGCTTTAGGAACGAATGAAATCAGAGGATTCCAAATCCGGTGAGTAGAGAGGATGCCTTAATCATTCATGCTCCAAATCTCTCAAATTTCCCATCGCAAAAAAAAAAAAAAAAAAAAAAAAAAAAAAAACCCTTTTTCAGCAGCACTTTTTTTAAAAAGTTTTGCTTCTTTTGAAAATGGGAATTTTTCTCTTAAAATTTCATCCAGTATGTTTAATAGATTGTAATATTAATCTTCGATTATGGTTTTAGCCTTATAAAGGTAATACTTTAGTAAAATTTCTTTAGTGTACCAAAATATTGAAGACGGAATCGATTTTATCTCCTTTGGTGCTGAACAACCGAAGAAGAATTTTTTTCCGAATCTGGTATGTGATGGAGAACTCAAAGCTAATCCACAGTTATAAGTCGTCGCACAAATTCGGTTCTGCTGCTATTAAAACGCTCCAAACACTGGTGTGATACAATGATTTTTATATCTACTGTTAACAAGCACGACACGCATCTAGTACAAAGCTTCAAATTTAATTCTGCACATAAAATATAAATTAAGCGCCCCTTTGAAATGCCTATAATATCAGCAATTTTAGGATGAATTCTGTTATTTTGGTCGTTCTTCAAGGGGGTCACCTTCAAGGCTAATATGGCCATGTTTAAATTCTAAAGTTCATTTTTAATTGCTGAACACGGAAGATGAATCTCCACACACTTTGTAAATTTATTATGCATTTTCTTTTGGCGTTAAAGCATCTTTAACAAAGAACTTTATGATTATACCATACTCCATTTTATTCATTTTTATGAATATGTAATACAGCAAGCTTTAAAATGCTGTATTCAATAAACTGTTTGAAACAATGTCTTGACATTTCAAATGAATATCTAAGACAGATTTACAAATGTAAAAATAAATAAATAAAATAATTATCTTGATATGCTATCTATAGAAAAGTAGAAATTCGTAACATGAAAGAGTACAATCCCGTCTTATATAGAAGAAAAGAAAAATGGGTTGATGACATAATAAGGCTTAACGGCTTAGTGCAGAAGAAATTAATATATTGAAAAATAAAAGTAACTGCAGCAAGAGCCTCAGAAAGAAATAACTAAACCAAGAAAGAATGAAAGAAAGAAATAAAGAAAGAAAACGGAAGATAAAACCTCACTTTAGTTTAGGAATGGGAAGGGCACTTAAATAATCGTGTCTATGAAATGAATCTAGACCGTGAGCTGAGAATAAGAAAGAACTATTCTCAGGGAAAGAAAAAGCACACGTGGACTTAGGGAAGATAACTGGGAAAGAGCAGCCAAACTGCTTAAATAGAAGAAGAAGGAAAAGATAAATCCGTGAATGGATGAACAAATATAGAAAAAATGTGTTACCTTGCCTCTTCCTGAAACAAAACCACGAGGTTGTTAATGCAACTTACAAAACCAACTTAAAATAACGTAACCGGTACGAATGCAAATTTAGAAATGGATTTGTCCTGCTTCTTCATTTGAATACGCAAAAGCGCGAGCAGGGTCGCATAGTTGGCTGTAAAGGAGCTCGCAACTGCAGTCGTCAAATTCTAGAAGCGCGTTATGACCCAGCAAAACATCTGTTTGTCTCACGATGGCTGCCTCGTGGACCTGGGCTGAATCCCAAGTATCTGTCCCCGCTCCAGAATCTTTATATCTTGGGAATCGGAAAAGCGAAAAATAAAATCTTGCGGTATAAACGACAAGACATAAATATGGCTGTTGCGTCTTCTTCCGGACGCTAATGTATTCCGAAGCGCATACATTATTCCTTTGCTTAGGTGCGATCACATTGCGGGAAGCATTCTAGTTTCATCGCGGCTATCCCGGTCTTATAGGAATGTTTATTTTATGCTTCCAGCTTTGGTAGTATTCTGCTCCAGGAATAAACGAAACTTGCCCATAATCCCGAAAATAATGTTTTACTTACTTTATCTAGATTTTCTGTTACCTCCGAATGTACCTACTTGTGCAAAAGGACAATAACAATTCCGTTTAAAAGGACGAACTCCAGAGTTACCAAGTTTGCAATCTAAGGTCAAGGCTTACGGCTTGCGTCGTGTTTTGTGATCCTGAGATAGCTTTTTGGGAATCCATCAAATCTCAGCCTGCCGATCAATGATCATTTTCAATAGCAATTCGATAATTGCAGATGACTACGTTGGAGACATAATTTTCCAAGTCAAGGTGATGGTGAATAACAAATCAAGATTCGTGCTCGACTTTGACTACATCCATCCGAATATGTCGCTCGAATGTATTCATCTTTCTGTATAGGATGCTGTTTGAATACTGAGAAAGTGCTAAAACGTTTGTGAAGCATATTACGAGCAAACCCATCATTTCAACATTGACATCAGACAGAACAGATCAGTCATCAACTATATGCAATAAGAGTTCAACTTGAACCATAACCAAAGTGCCTCACTGATTACGTCACATGGTCCACTCTTTGCAACAAGCATTATGCTAACTTTACGCCTTTGTGTCGCACTTCGACCTGTTTTAAATTAAAGTGTACTTGACTAGTAAAAGTGATTGCATTTCTCCTTCTTATATTTTACAGTCAACATTCTATCACGAATAAAACTCTCCGAAATAGTGTACCTCAAACGTTTCTTCAATGTAGCACTAACAAGTACTGTCTAAGAATGGCTTGCAGACAACATTTAAAGCATTAGAATTATTTGCTGAATGCTTAGTGCATGAATAAAAAGGTAAGTATATTGAAAATAAATGTTTCTCAAGAGTTACTTTTTCCCTGTTATGCTAAAAACGTATCATAATTACCGCTTTTTAAAGAATACACCATTTTTTTCTTATTTAAATTTACATTCCGCGAAATATAAAGAGCAGTTCAGCAATATTTCTTCATGAAAAACGCCCGTATTTGTTAGCAATACATTTTTTCCCGGTTATATGCTTACACCTACAGCCATATGTATCATAGTTTATAGCCTTTTACCGTAATATCTTAGGCACGTTTAAAATACGACCTTTACCTTCATTGTGTAGAAAGGAGTAAAGTTTTATCACTATGCAAAATGAAACAGTTCAACGGTTTTGATGTCAGTAACACAGTAGTCTATGTGTGTATATTTTATGGAAAAACACCGAACTGACGGAGACAATTTTCTGAGTGGTCCGTGCCTTTAAAAATACCTGTTGTTTTCTTTTGTTTTGTTACTGTATGTATTTTATAACTGCACTACGCTTTGTTGTTTTACGGTACAGGCTTTAAAGCGAATTGAAAAAAATCTTTTTGTATTTTTGTATTTTTTTCCAGTGACCATCAGGCTCGGAATATTCTTAGTAGTTTCTCTTACTAAACCTAGAATATACTCTGTTTAATTCTACTGTAATAACGGGATATGCAGAATGGATGTGATGTTTGGATCCATTTTCATGAAATAATAGTTTGTCTTCAATTAAAATTTATAGTATGTAAATATGATCTGCAAATGTGTACATTTTATCTTAGTTCGTAATGGTCACCATCCATTTGTGTTCAATGCAATCCAAAACACTTCTGAAAGCTGCAGGTGTTACTCGAATGCGATTTTTTTAGGTCCTGTATATATCTTACTTTGTGAGGAATATACAGAGAGACAAGGAATTGCATGGCTGGGACTAGGAGCATGTTGAGTGATTAAGATCATTGCCAACTATGAGCGGAGAATTTTCCCCATTTGTGAGGATGGGGAATTATGGACACACCTACTGATCAAATGTGAAGGTACGAAAGAATTGTTTGGAAAAGTATCCACCATACTCTACGAGATTGAACGGAGAGAGATGGTCTGCTGGCAGGCAAGGAAGGAAGGAGAGATTGGGTAAATTACTGGTGAAAGCGAACAGCTCAGGTCTAATAAAACAAAAACTGTTAATTGGGGAAGGGGTGAAGCAAAACAAATTTATTGAATCCAGCTGTGTGCTATTCCTAAAGTGACTTATTTATATTTGTGTATGAATTTTTAAAAATGATCATTTATTTAATTTAAGTTTTATTTGTTTATTTTATAGTTTATTGTGAAGCATCTAATCTAATATCTTGTATTAAATTAAATAGATCTAGTGTATTATAAAAATATATACGGACCTTTGGATAATTCTTAGCATTCTTAACAAGGAAAGCTGGAAATTTTGCAACAAGGTTTATTTCAGTTACTGATTTTTATTGTTTTATAGGAGTAAAGCTTGACAATCAGTGTTAGTAATGATAGTTGAATGGATGTAGAATAAAGACACAGATATTGAGTGAAATATGTAGAATGACATATACGCAGATTTAATTTTAATTTTATTTATGAAAGGAGAGAGCATGCTACACTAGTAGACTATGGGATATTGCTAGCTATTCTCAGGTTATACGTTCTTGACTTTAAAAGTTACTAACAAAACATTACATATGAGAGATTGAGGAAAAAAATAAAAATACTTTCGTGCAACCATGAAAGTAGCAAATAAAATGCCCAATAAAAATAATTTCAAAACATGAATGGCACATTTGAAGAAATGGTTTCATCAAAACTGAATTGTGTCGGAGATTTCAGCTGAAAAAAGTAACAAAACGTCCTATAGCTGACTTTGAACAATGATGTTGTTAATGAACTGGCACAATTGACTTAAAATACATCAAATAACTTAAGTCAGTGAAGGTTACCTCTTATAATTGGTTAGACAGATTTTAATGACTAATTTGGCTAAAAGAATATCATTAGCCATGGGCTCCAATATTGACTGACGATGACAAGTGTGGAAGGAAAGTGAGGTCTCAAGAGTTTCTGACCAGAATACAAAGAAATTCCTAAAATTTCTAAAGGAAATTATCACAATGAATGAGTGGTGGATATACAATTTTAATTTAAACATGAAAGTTCACTCCAAGCAATGGATTTATTTTTCTCCAAACAGGAAATTTGCTTCTAAGGAAGTGCTGACAAAATAACGGTGTTGTCGTGTTCAGAAATGCTGCCGGAGTTTTGATGATCGACTTCCTGCACCGTGGAGAGACCATAACACGTAACTTCTGTGCCAACTTGGCTTGAAAATTGCACGAAGCAATTAAGCAGAAGAGGCGCGGCAAATTGAGTCACAAAGTGCTGTTCCGTCAAGAGGGAACTTCTGAACTTCCATGTCTACCATTCGTGATGCTGGACTTCAGTTGCTAGATTGTGCCTCATTTTCACTCGACCTTGCCCTCATTGGTTAACACTGCTGTAGGACACATTCGAGACATTTATCAAGGCATGATAGAGACGCGAGTGAGATAGACCTAATTTTTTTTTGTTCTTCTTTGGAAGGCGTGCAATATTAGTGTAGGCTTCCCTAATTTCCTTTAGTTTATAGCCAAATGAAAATTACTCTGACCAAAAAGTCCTATTACACTACTTGATTCAGTTCCATGAGGGAAAGGAGTATGAAATACCAATACAAAATAATCGATTTTTCGATATTGTTCTCTTCGATATTTCATTGGTAGTGATATCAGAAACCGCAATAATTGTTGCTCAAAATAGATAGTGACACACGCTTGGAAGATCTTTTTGCTGGCTTGGTATTGGTCCAGGAACATCTATTCATTCACAAGAACAAAATGAAATGCATCATGAATAAAATTGTGCGCGTTTTGGCAAAAATAAGCTCATTATTGGGACATTTTTGTTTGTTTATTTACAGACACTCTTTAACATTTCAGATCATTAGCATTCCATTCAGTTCAGGGCGTGAAACGTAAGGCAAATTTTGCTCAGAGGCCTATTTTTTCAGGCTTGAGGTTCTTCATCATGCGTAAATATACGACACGGGACCCAGGGCTTTACTTCCCTTCCGAAGGAAGCCATACTTGGGATTTTTACGCCCAAGTTGGGATGAGAGAATAGAAGATTTTTGCTACGGGAAGTGTTCATGATGCGCTACGCAGTAAAAGGCTGAACATTTGTACCGCTATAGAAGCATCGATTCAAAGATCGGGCATTCTAAGATCTACAATGTACGACCATATACGTAGAGGCTTGAAAACTCAACTGCGATTAATGAGTTGGCAGATGCTGACCTGAATCTACGTCTGCATGCATGTCGGTTAATGCTTGAATTCTTACTGAGCGCAATCAACAAGAATATGGTGTTCTCCGACGAGTGTACGATTTATTGTAGGCGTTGAAGTCGTTGTATCATTCTCTGGACGAAAGAAGATCCACATTTTTGAGGAAACTGAGAACAGTTCTCCTCATATTATGGTGGGCTGGCGCTTGCTCTTATTTCTTTGATGAGTTTGATAATCAACACGAAACTGATACAGAAGTGGCTGATTCCAGAATTTACGGTAAATGGAATTGCCGACTCTGTTTGACTTCAACTGGAAGATGTACAAGCCATATTGCTTTGAATGTCCGCAGACACCTGGATGAAAATTTCCCAATCGCCGATTTGGACGTACATCAGAACAATGTCCCGTTACTGCAAAAAATTCTGATCTCAGCACACCTGACAATACAATCTGTGGCATTGTGAAAGTAGAGATGTAAAAATGCTGATAAATCAACAACGAGCTACGCAATTCGTGCAGCGATTGAAATATGAGCAACCGAACACGGAGACGCAAACCGCGCTACTAACATGAAGGAATCTACACAGTCGTTATGTACGAATAGGAGGCAACCTGTACGTAACCACACAATTAAAATTCAGAATAAATAAACTTTCCGGCCACATGTAGAGTACTGATGGTTGTGTAGAGAATAGATAGAGAGGTAAAGCAGCGTTTTTCTCTCTTTTACATTAGAAGAAGTCGGCACTATAAAATTGCAGACATTTACCACTGATGTGCGTTTTTTGGTAAAATCTTTCCTAAGAAAGGCTGATTATGTGTTAAAGCTTTTCCCAGAAAAACGGTGTCTATATCTACGCAAAAACTTTTTCCGGAAAAGACACGCCTATTTCACTGTGTGACTCTGCTGCGGTTTCTACACTTCATCAGTGTTTTTACTCTTTGTAAATGACAGAAAGACGCAATAGAAATGAAAGATGTTTCATCTTCTTCTTTCATTCTTTATTATTTTGCCTCTTCGCCTCTCTCGCTCTCACTGCATCTTGTTGCCATTGTTTACCTTGGTTTTTCTTTTATTTTTTTCCTCCTAAACGATAGCAGAAGTAAATTAACAACATAGACAAACATTCATTTTAATACATCATTAGTTGGTATTTTCCAAGCATCTTCTATTGGTAAAGCTTCTAGTGACTCTAGAAATTATGCAAAACTAAAGATAATGTCACGTTGATGGCGTTAATTACATTCGCTGTAAGGAATGCCCTCATTAGCTCCAGCTCTCCCAATCAGTTCATCTCTCGTAAACCCACATTCCAGACTCAAGGCATTTAATCTTTTGAATGAAAGGTGCGCTTGTGAAGTGTGGAATGAGTATAGATATCAGCTAAGAAGATGGTTCCATATATAGAAATAAAAATGAAAAAAATAAAAGACATTTTAGAGCTTGAAAATGTACTTCAACAAAAATGGCATTGTAATTATAATTTGTTGATTTGGTTTGTTTACGAACACTCTTTAACATCCCAGATCGTCAGCGTCACATTCAATTCAAGGCATGAAACAGCCGATAAATTTTGTTCAGAAGCCTCTTCTTTCAGTCTCGAGGTTCTTTTAAAATTCGTTAAATCTACGACACGGGACCTATAGCTTTACTTCCCTTTCGAAGAAAGCCATACTTTGGAATTTTACGCCCGAAAATTTTCCATCGATTCTGGAAGAGATTGACCGGCGATCTTGGGTTTTCGAGACAAGTATGATTACCACCAAGACCGACATGGTATATAAAATTAATATGGAGTGACTGCAGTCGAGTCAAATCCGATGCACAGCAGTAAAGAATCGTAATTTGTTATTGATAGTTGGCATTATGCTATGACAACTCTGGATTGCTTCCTGCTATTTAGAAATAAAGCACTGCAGTTTGCAAACCTCTGTTTAACGGCATTCGCCAGACCTGAACTACGGCTAGTTATATTGAAGGAAAAGATAGAATAAAGCCCGGAAGTATTTTTTATTCTCTGCCATTTCTTCTTTAAGTGCTTCGTTTCCCTACGGTTTAGAATTTTAGGTTTTGTATAAAACCGGAGTTCGATGATACGATAACGCCCTATGGGTGCGGGATGGGGAGTTTGCAGACGCGTGCTACCTGACCTTGTACACACTCTAAACCGGTTGCGCGCTCTGTGAAAACTGAGTGTTGCAAATATTCGACACAAGTGGTTGCCCTTACAGTTAGAGCTTGTACCTTTGTACATTGGAAGCAATCATGACAACATAAATGTTAATACATGCAATTGTTTAATTTTTATTATTGAATAAAATGATATCGTTTTTACTTCGTTTATGCAGTGGCTATGTAACAGTATGCATGTTTTATTTTATTTCACTGATAGTTGAATTTAAAAGCATTGTAGATATTTAGTGTTTAGTTTAAATACTCATAAGTAAATTTGTCAGTGAAATTTTGTTTTCCTTTCATTAAAAGCTCCAGGAAATGTGTCATTTTAGGTACTTTCATTAAACGACGAAACTTTCCCTTCAAATACACAAAAGAACAGTTTTGGGAAGGAAATACCAGCATCTAGTTGTAATACCATTTCCATAATGAAATTTGCCAATGCAATCACGGCCCCTTTCCAGCATTCAGTGTGCAACAGGCAGTGGTCAAATTTGTCCTCCACCGATAAACCTCCATTCCCTGACGCTCACCAAAAACCGCCACGGGTGGCCGAGGTCGTTAAGGCGCGGACTCATAAGCGCGAGGTCTGGGGTTCGAATCCCGCCAGGACCGTCCTCCCTGACTGAGGTTTTTTCCAGGTTTTCCTCAGTTCTCATAAATGGCAAATGCCGGGAAGGTACCCAAAGCTTAGGCATGGAACGTTTCCTTCCTTGAAAATAAATTCTTTCTCAATATATCGTTTCAATCTCATGTATCATCGGTGTCCATCGCCTGTAGTACCTCTGTAGTAAAAACACGGGCGTTAAACACCATTCGTTCATTTTGCTCACGAAAAACTACAAGAGGACGGGACGTTTGACAAAAGTCTCTGCATTTTCCTACAAATCAATGAAAGATCGAAGAATAATATTCATAATCATTGTTTCTCGTCACAATTTCTTTCTGGTTGAAAGGATACCACTAATATCCCTTCCACCTCAAATAAGTCTATGAAGTTAAATAATTTAATATAGGAAATGAGAAGATTCCACTTCCAGGGTGCGGGTTATCCTGAAATTAGACTAAATATGGAAATTTTAGGTTTAAAGTACATCTATGGAAAGGTGTGATTAAATAGAGCTAATTACCATTAGTATTATTCGGTTCCCTTAAGGAATATCCCAAATACTATAAACTAAAACATACAATCTAGTGATACATTAGAGGATGTTTGTAGCATCGCATATAATCGTTAAGTTTGTGCTAGCAATATGGAAGCGTTTATCTATTGAGGCAACAGCTTCATGCTTAATGGTCACATAATAATTGCATATTTAATATGAATACTTAGCAGGTTTAGAAATACAAAGTGGGGTTAATTCTTAATTTATCATCAATGTATTATTTATTTCAAAGCGAATAATGTAACAAATAAAATATATAAATTAATTTTGTGTAAAATACCATACATCGTTGATTTACAACAAATTTGATTTTCTATTTTTATTTTCCGTTAAAAAGCTGATGCTGTAATACTGTAACGAATATACATACAACAAACCAGCATTATCAGAGTAAGGTTTGAAAGACTGAAAGTTACTATAAATGCAAATAGAAAATAGGTTTTATGGCCACTCTACCTAATGGCATAATCTCTTACAACTCAAACTAATGACTGCATTAACAAATGAATTACGCGGCTTTGTTGCGAGAGTTCAGAGGAGAAAACCGATGATATTTGCCAAAGCTTAAGGCACATTGTGTTTTCTTCTTTCTTGCATTCATATGTGTTTTGAAAGCTAACTAACTGAATCCATATTGTAAGCCGCAGATGAACAAGTTCACCTGGGGTTAGGTTTCCAAAATAGACATGTGGATATTTGAACTGCTACTCCCGAGATACCCTTATCTTTCATCAGTGTATAATCATTATTAGATAACTGTATAAGTGTACGTATAGAACATTAGTACATTCTTCTTTTGTCAACAAGTATTATCATAATCGGCAGTAATTGTTACATGAAACGCATTCCCTTAAAGTGAAACTCAGTAAGATATTTTAGGAGAAAAATGCGTTTAATTGGTACTGCTAACTACTTTAATATATATATTTTAATGTTGGTTTTCCTTTTTTAAATTTGTTTGCTAGTTTAAACTTATATATGAGATTGTAAACAACAATAAATAAGTCTTAAGTCATGGCATTTTTTTTTTTTTTTTTTTTTGCGAGCAAGGGACAACATAGAAAATCTAGGATATACAGTTGAAAGTGTGTGGCATTTATAACCTAGTGGTGCCATCAACGGATGGCTGGATATAGGCAGCCCTCTTAGGGAATAAGTAAAACACAGGAAACCGGACAATATTGGAATATTATGAGTAAAAGTCGATGTTTTGCCGATTTGAGGGCCTCTGTTCACTTGCCACTGTTTGATAGGACAGAGCATGCGCACCCAATGCTTCCAGTAGGTCTGTGTGGCATTCTCATACATTCCGGCCACGGAGAAATACACTTTCACTCTTCGCCACTCCCAGTTCTGACCATGTCAATCACCAATTGAACTTTTGAGCGTGCTGAGACACGCAGCTTAGCTCACATACACCATTTTGTGGCTTCATTTGAAAGTACGTTTCATTTCAATCGTATATCTTGGATTTTTCGCGTTGTTCCTAGTTCGCGAGAAAAAAAATAGTTGCCATGGCTTATGACTTATTCCTCGTATAGTATGATATTTGGTGAATTAACTTCTGAAAATATTTTTCAAAAAATTTACTACAACTATGGTTGATCAAATTTTGAATATTTAAGAAAAATAAATTTTCTTTATTCTAAAATAATCCCCTGTTTTACAGCGACTTAGAAACTACGCCTATCAATCGTTTACGTTCTCCGTATCTGTACTAGTTAAGAATGAATAGATGTTTTTTTACGCTTAAAAGGGAATATAATGGCTCAGAGAATGGCACTCAGGTAAAACGCTGAACAGTATGTAATAAGTGTGTGTAATGTAATAAGTGTAATTCTACTCACCATGTTCAAAGACAATTTCAGAAAAGTTATGTTGCACTCTTTATTTCAATTTAGGAAGAGTGTTATGTACTTTTGCGTTTTCCCAGCAGATTCTGCAATAGCATGTGCAACTTCATAACGTGCTCCAGTATAGAATCAGCAGAAAAGATCGAGACATCCTTTATCCCAAGGCCTAACACATTTATACTTTTATCTCTGTGAAGAGAGTACAAAAAGTGTTCATAAACCCTGGTAGAACTGAGAAATAACACCCGAATAAAAGACTGCTCCAGTTTCTCATGGGACACTGCAGCTAGATATGAATAATTTCTTAAGAAGATCTTAGGAGCGCCTGATACAAGAAAGCAGACTTTTTCCACATCTTGGGTAGGTAAATGCTGTTTTAACTACTTGTATTTAACAATTTTACAGTAATAAATTAATAATTATTTCTTATTACTTTTTATTATGCAGTTATCTCTTAATCTTCCTAAACACTCCTCTAATTCTTTCTTATTATCATATCAGAAAAATTTAATTACTTAATATCTATTATATCTTATGGTAGTCTATCCCATTTTCCACCCCAAATTTTACCTTTCTCTTCCCACTTTACTTGCTCACAATCGAATAGATAGTGAAAGATACCCTCAGAGTATGGAAGAAGCACTCCGTGGTTATAAACACGAATAGTGTCAATCTCGGTAATCATATTTACATGAAACTAATGATATTAGAAAGAGACACTTAAAGTTTAGAGCCTACCTATCTCATAGACACTCAGTTGGTTCCACGTTTCATTCTGCAGATATCAAGGTGATATTCCCACTAACACACGAGCCCTATTGTCGGTTCTGGTGGTGTAGCGGTAATCATACATGCTTCCTAAACCCAAGATCGCGGGTTCAATCCCAGGCAGGATTGAAGGGACCGCCAAGGGGGGCGGGAGGTCTGGGATTCGAATCCCGCCAGGACTGTCCCCTGTGACTGAGGTTTTTCCAGGTTTTTCTCAGTCCTCATAAATGGCAAATGCCGGAGAGGTACCCTAAATTTAGGCCTGGAACGTTTCCTACCTTAAAAATAAAATCATTTCCCTATATATTTCATCTCATATATCATCAGTATCCATGTGATGGCTCTGTAGCAAAAAACGGGCGTTAAACCCAATCATACAAGATTGATGGATGTTTTCGCCCTTCTTTGGGTGGATCCCAAGGTCATAGATTTACGGCATGTAAAAATCTCAAACCTGAAAAAAGAGGCCTCTGAGAATTTTTTTTCGGTCGATTTACGACCTGAATTGAATAGGACGCTGATGACCTGAGATGTTAAAGAGCATCCATAAATAAAACAAATCAACACACTCCCTCCAAAGCATAGGTATGGTTCTATGGCATTATTTGAAAAAATCAGATCATTTTGGGGGTCATCAGTTTCAACTTAAGCTCCAATTGCAGTTTGTGAGGATGACGTTTCAGACAAGTATGAGATATTTTGGACATGAATTTATGGATATTTAACTTAAGAACTGCGTACAAATGTCTTCGGCACACGTTCCATAATTTCCGTATTGACAAGCTGTCTCCCTGAATGGCCTTTCTTTTGATCAATATGCATACCTTCTCCACAAAATCTCTTTAGCACAATCATCTTGTCACCACATGGCTAATGTTGAAAATGGCGTCTGAAGGCACTCTGAACTGTAACGGCGTTCTGTGTTATATGGTATTCAAAACACTCTTAACTACGCTCCAATGGGTCGCTATTAACTCGCTAAATAGCTGTAGAATTTAAACTAAATGTAAATGTAAACTTCATAGAATTTTCATCTTCTATTCAGCAGTGTAACAAATGAGTAGCGAAAGAGTGGCAATCAATAAAACACTTTTTTGCTTAAGGTGTCATCTATTGTTTCCATCGGCAATTAGACATTCCCCATTATCCAAAACAAACATTCTTAGCCGTTATTTTCAATAACATCTTTATATCTCAATATACACATGGTTAAGATATAGAACCATTTATTATCACGAAGTGTTAATTATCAACAGTATTGTAGTATTTTATGTAACATGTACTGTAAGTATAATGGTAATACGGAAGAGAAGACCTGATGGACGCATTACAAGTTTAAATTAATTAATACTTTTTCTTATGCATTTTAGAAACAGAACATCTGCATGTATCCGCTGAAAACTTTCTCTTCCAAATGATCACACTAGGGTTGACATGTTTCCCTTCTTTAATCATTTTTAAAAGTATTCTAAACAGTCCTAAATAGCTTTTGCTCTCAAATCTAGCACAAATCATTTGTTTTTGTTCCACTCTATACCTCACTTCCTTCCAAATTCAATTTTATTTTCCTCAACCAGTCGCCAAACATTTTCCTTTCCAATATACAGTAGCATTTCCCTGCCTTTCCAAACCAACTAATACCCACCTCCCGTTATATCCCCCTAGTACTACACACAATCCTTAAGTATAATAATTAATAGTAACTTTGTGGTTCTTCAATATTACGTCAGTGTAATGTTTCCATTGGCGCTTCTGTAGTGGGAGTATAACTCGATCTATTGATATCTATGTATCCAAAGACGGAGAAAGTAGCATTCATTCTTTTTTCAGTCAAGCTGCATTTTTTCTTTCCTTTTTTCCTTTCTTTCTTCCTTGTGCTAAAGAACGAGGATCCCGGCGGCTGCAGATTCATTTGTGTTAGTAAATTTATTCCAAATCATTGTCTCAAAATGTTTTCAACAAAACAAGCGTTTTTCCATCAATAAGCTCCATTATATTACTACTGCTCATAAGACAAGCTGACTCAAATGGCAGAATAGGCTGCTGGCCGACGGTGCATTCAAATAAAATAAATCACACCTACTACATAAATAACAATATCTTAACATTTAGCAAATTGCTTTTTATAAGCCTTAAGTATATAAACATGTTAATTTATAACATCGTATTGAGCTTAACTTGAATGTTTTTCATATGAAGTTAATTCAGTATTGGTTTATTACTGTAAACAAAGATATCGAAAAATTACTTATTAAAGCTGTTTTAGAGTGGCGCCAATTATGAGCCGGTTTGGTCTGGGGGCGACAGGTTGGTAGCCATAATGAAGTGATTTAGTTGCTGATCTCCATTGGTGTTGTTGCCTATGCTTCATGACAACATTTCAGGGTTTTTTTTTGCCCTATATTGTGATTCGTGTTCAACAGGACTGGGATAGAATATCAACTGTTTTAATAATCACGCGATGAGTAGATATAAATATATATAGTAATTTATTATTCTCAAGGTCTTTCGCGTCCTCTGGTGTTCTGCGTACGGTAAAACTTAACTTGATCGAGTAAATATTTAGCTGCCGCGACTTCCTAGGAGACGAACTGAGAACTGCGACCGAAGTAGAACTTACTGTAGTGCCCGCGTCGATTGTGGAGCTTATTCTGCGTGTATAACTTCGCCACCAGAGCAAGTCGCTTGCTCTGCCGACTGAGTTAGCTGGGCGTCTGATATCTCACCGTTTGATTATCTGAACTGATGATATGAATTGCCGCAATGATATATTTGAAATGATGGCACAGCAGAGCAAACGTCTCCTTATATATTCGATTCAATTCGATTCGGTCCCAAGTCAAAAGGGACCGCTAGGGGTAGCCGAGGTCGTTAAGGCGCGGACTCGTGAGCGGGAGGTTAGGAGTTCGAACCCTGCCAGGACCGTCCTTCATGACTGAGGTTTTTTCCAGGTTTCCTCAGTTCTCATAAATGGAAAATGCCTGGGAGGTACCCTATATTTAGGCCTGAAACGTTTCCTTCCCTTAAAAAAAATGCTTTCCCAATATATCATTTCATCTCATGTATCATCTGTGTTCACCGCCTGTGGTGCGTCAGTAGCAAGAACGGGCGTTAAACCAAAAGCCCAAGTCTAGCGCCTTGGCTCAAAATTCAAAATATAAATTCACTACTGGCTGGTTCAAATTCGGCTGCCATCGTATGCCACCCACTACTATTGAAAGTTTAAAACATTTATTTGTATTGGTTGGTTTAAAGTTAATTGTACAACCGACTGGCGAATTCGTTGATCTAACGTATACGAAAGCCTGGACTTTATTAACACTCATTAAAGGAGGGCCTTTTAAACTTACTTGGATATGTCCCGTTTCTGGCTGCTACCGTAGATAGTTACACCTGAGAACTTTCTCTTTTGACGATATACAATTAATATATTAGAGTTTTATACACACATACATATATATATAATATTATATATAATATTTACATTAGTAATTAAAATGCACAAAATATAATGATTAGGGTTAATATACATTATATTTATATTTCAGTGTATTACTGTAAACAAAGATATGGAAAAATTACCTATCTAAAATTAATAAGCCGGCAACACACGAGTGAAAAAAAAAAATAAATAAAAACTTTAAACTTAACTCTCAGAATCTTCACAATCTTCATTTATGAAAGTGCTTTTCATTTATGGTAGCTAACTTACATATTGAGCGACCAATTAATATACTGCATATTTCAAAATCATTCATGCTTCGTTTAGAGAACATGATCAGTATGTAACCGTTGGATGAGGGAGCTTAACTGAGCAACTGTTAACATCTGGCATGTGTTATCCTAGCGTGATGGGTAAGACAAGGATTAAGCTACTTCGTAAACGACATGACGGTGCAGGTTCCATCATTTCTACAATATCCAACATGCCGGGCGTTTCTCGTATGTGCAGTGGTTGTTCGCGTACACCAAGAATGGTGCTATGCTCATTAATTTCGACCCAAATACAGCCTCTATGACATGGACAGGACTGTAAGTACCAACCAACGGATATCTACTGGTGAAATAATCGCACAGTGTAACAACGAATAGCAGAACGTCACTTCACAACGCACTGCGTACTAAACATTATCTTGTATGGGCCATAAAAGCTGAGGACCCGTGGCGGCACCATCCTTTTAGCGCAAAACAAGAAGTTGCGCCTGTAATGGGCCCATACGCACTTGTATTTAACCATCATTCACTGGAAAAATGACGTGATCTGCTGATCCACGTTTTCCGCTTCGCCATGTTGGTCGCAGAGAGGGGGTTTAACATAAACAGCAAGAGCTAGTGGACCATTCTATGTAGCCTAATGAATTCAATGGAGATGATAATAAAACACTCATATTGGGATGTGATTGCCGATCATTTCCACCGGTTTAAAGCTATCGACTTTCTCCAGAATACAGCATCCTTTATCACATTCCATTGGATCTCTTTCATGACCGAATGATTTCAGAGGCATGGCCAAGATTTACTTAATTTTATAGCCTTTAGAGACATCCAATCTTGAACTAATCGAAATGAATATGGATTGAAGAACCATCACCTACCGGTTTATGCAATATAATAGCTAGGTTTCGCCATGGTTTTTCGGGCACTAATAGATTACTACGTTCCACTGAAGACAAACGATTCCAGGAGCTAGGATACATTCAACCTGATATTAGGAAGTTGTTCTTAATAAAGTATCTCAATATATTCACGATACTGCGAACTTGGTGATCCAATTCACATTTGTGATGGTGTAGACTGTGATAAAATCCATTTACGATTTTGCTTGCAAATGCTATAAGAACGTAAAAAAATTATAACAAATTAAAAAAATAGTACTATATTTGATAATATCTCAGTGATCTCTTCAAGAAAATCAATCAGTGCGTTTATAGTGTCAATTGTATTTATACCCTCCAAGGAATGCAAAGAGAAAATCTCCATGCCTGTCAAATGAATGCGGTACTTTCGACGTATTTAAACTTTAATTCTTTTTATTATAAAAGTTCAAAATGATCCTAGTGAAACTATTTTTTAAAAATAACCTAGTTGCACCCTTCTCATTGAAATGTTCCTGCCTTAGATCCGAGTTGGGCAATTCTAGTGCATACTGTAATGCAGGTCCCAAAATTTGTCAGCAGGTCGAGTAGTAATAAATCCAAGTGGATTGGATGACAACAGATGGAACTAGAAGAATTCGAATTCGATAGTCGCCTGTGTCTGTTTTATATTTTGATAAAAGCTGAGTTTTTAATGAAGTAGCAAGTCGATTTAATCTCACTACACGTCAATGTTATTATTTATAAAGTGTGCAAAATATAGTGGGCTGTTGTGTATATAGCACATAATTTGGCAACTACATTGCTTCGTTACCTAATTAGTCGGAGTGAAAAACAACCAAATGGCAAGAAACATAAACATTACTCTTATTATTTGCTGTACTACGGGCATTCAACTAGCTATCCCACACATTAGTAGAATGCCTTTGCCCTCAAGGGATTTTAGGCTATTCTTTCATTAATTCAATTTAAAATACAATAATTGTGTAGTATATTGCTTTTAAATTTATTTTTGCAGGAAAGTTTATTTGCTTTGGAATGTAAATGAATCTAAAAATACTTCTTTTTGGACAGATTTATGAGTGTGGCGAACACATTAGAAATGGTGGTGTTGTACAAAACATGTTTATATTTTTAAAATGTTTTACGAGTTTTAACTAACGCATTACAGACATTTTCCTCTGTAATATTTTTGATATGTGTTAATTTACTTATTTTAAATCTGCACCGAAGACAAAACCTTTTATGCACTATTATTACTAAACTGGATCTAATTTAAATTATTTTACTGCCAGATTTGTGTATTTTATTTGTACAACCAAGGTTAGGTAGGCAAATATGGAGTGTGACATATTTGATAACTTACTCACAGGAAGCCCTTCCGGAATTAAACATTATAACAATGTGTAGTTTGCCCATTAATAGTCTCGTATAAAGTGTACCATGAATGCCTGTGAACAAGCGGTTTAATGGGAAAGGAACTGGGAAAGGAACTCACTGCATAGGCTGTGGATGGTTTTGTATGATTGATTGTAAACATCAAATATGGCAGAGAAATTAAGTGCTAAATATGTTGTTTAATAATCACAAAATATATAACACTTTACTAGAATATTACCAATAGTCAATTCAAATATAAATCATTTGTGTTCAAATAAAATATTCATTATTCTAAAATATGCATTTGAATATTATATTAAAGCCGTTCCATGGAAAACCAATATATCCATGAAACCTTCTCGGCTCAAATAATTGTAAAAAACATTATGCAATTATTTATTTATATGTATAAAGGATTATTATATCAAACTGTTATAAAGTTTGAATAATTCCATAGGGAAATATAGGATGTATCTAAAATGTCTATCGAATGGTATAAAAACAGTAGAATTTATTAATTTTTGTTATTTTTCCTAAGGTGTACAGCATAGAGGAATGATTTTATTCTTATATTAAAAATATTAAAACCTCTTTCAAACTAGTATAAAAGATACTTAACAATGTGAGTTATATCACAATTAAAATGATGGAAAACAAAAGACGTCATATTTCTCTGAAACGGCCTCTTTGATTTATATGAAGTCTGGTGTATCACTGCCTATATATTCTTCTTCTCAGACACAAACATTTAGAATGGGGCAGCAACAATTAGAGGAGTTAAATTTATTTTATGATTATACTAAAACCACCAGTTTTGGATACTGTATGTATTTTTAAACACTTAGCACATTTATATCTTAACTTACAGTAAATAACTGTCAACTCTTCATTAAATGTTATTTTGCTTTTGCTGATGAAGGTTCCTATATCACTTAACACTGTATGCTCATGATTATTGGCTAACACTTTTCATTCAGCTTGTTTTCAACACTATGTAAAATTTGGGGGACCATTATCGATTATTTAGATCAGTTATTGACAATATTTTTGAGAGCCTTCGTGGCATGCTTCGATTTAGCTAAAAAGCCTACAACTCGCGATATCATATACATTTTTAAGTTTTCGTTACTACCAGCGTCAGCCTTGGGCCAGGTCAAGCTTCCTTTCACGAATGGCAGCGGAGGACAGCGTCTTTAGCCGAAGGACTTCAACAGATATATAATCAGTCAAATCGTTTCAACAGTTGGGTAGCTCGGGCGTAGTGCTAACAATGAGAAGCTGGTAGGTTCGTATCTTCATGGTCGCACTTCTTTTACTTCTGCTGGAGTTAAAGGAGATTTGCCATCATTACAATGATTTGCCCACTAAGATAATACTACACACACATTCGCTATAAATTTATATTTACGAATATATATTTCTGGGATTTGCCCGAGGTTAGGTTAATGTTAGCTGTGTCCATATGACTAAATTGCAAATTCCATTAGACGAAAAATAGAAGAGGTGCATAACTTTCACAACTCCAAACTAACACTTACGAAGCGATAACATTCACCCCTACGAACTAACACTTGAGGCGAAGTTCGGTTTTCTCCGCTGCCCTCCGCTGCCGTTCGTGAAAGGAGGCGTGACCTCGCCCAATAATGGCGCTGAACTTAATATTAAAAAAATTATGTGACAATGCAAAATGTAAGAAACAAATCCGAAAGTCTGCTGGTTCATGGTGCAGATGCTCAATAAGCTTCCTGATCAATTAGTTTACCTGCACTTCTGACAATATTTGGACAATTTTTTACCGAGATTGAATTGCTGACTCATAGTTTGTGGATATGGCGCCGTTGGAGATTAGAGAAAATAAAATTCCTAAAGAATATATTTGGTCAAGTCTTCAAAAGAAATAAACAAATATGGGATATTTTTAACGTGGCAAAAAATATCTAATGGTACAAATATTGATCGTTGAACAGATAACTCAATGCTTAGAGTAGCCTTAACACAAGATATTCACAAGCAGGTAAACTTTCTCAATGGACTGGCTTATTATGTAGAAATGGTAGAACTGATAGAAATCAATCGGGAACGTGTAAATAAATTGTGATGGTCTCTGTTCACAAGGCTGCAGAAGTATCGGTTCACTATTCCTGTTTACTTCTAAAGAAGTCCGAGACAACATTTTGCATCATTAATTACCCAGGTCACTGTTCTCGTCACAAAAAAGAGCCAGAATTTACTAACTTTCGATGAAGAATTTTTTGGACGGAGGACAGAACGATGGGGAACAAATTTTCACCCAGCCTGAAAATTAGTAGAATACCTTGGCGCTATCTAACGGTAAGAGAAGAAAGTAAATAATAGTCAAGAGGAAGGAAAGGGTTCTAGAGGAGCAAGAACGCACACAAATTTATTCGAAAGGCGAATACTACTTACCGGTATAAGTAGAAATATTTATTAAATTGTCTTATAGTACTCTAACAATTTTTGTACTTGTATTGATTACGCTACATAACACAGTTTTTATTTCACATTGCCACTTTAGTTAAAAGCGTGACTTTAAATTATATTAATTGTAGGAAATTTTAGGAAAGCATTGAAAAAGAAAATTTCTTAGCCCTTCTCTCAGTAGTTTCACAATACTTAGAAACTAGCAGTTCTGCATCCTCTTGTGCTTTCTATAGAAGATAAAGAGTCCAAAAGAACGACTATTATGACACTTTATGTATTTTATGTATCGTGCATTAAAAACATACACACATTGAAGTTCTCTTAAGTGAAATGTAATTGAAGATTAGCAACAACTTATCTTGCTACTGAAAAAATAAATGTTTGTTTTTAACCGAAGTGCATTTAAAATAAAAATACAACGTAATATTTCCGCTTCTGCACTCTAAAATCAAAGTGAAGTACGATAACTGACTCATTAAAGACCCTCGCGCACTGAACAAACAGCGTCCGCCATAAAATAAAAAGTACACAGGGAATGAATCAGGTGGTGTTTGCAGTAGAGAAAAGCAACCGAAATTCCTGGTGGTACTAATGTTTCTTCAGTGTTATTAAAACAAAGCCCAGGAAGCTGACGAGGATTTTTACCTCAGCAAACAGCCACAGAGAATTAAAACTACTGGCTTATAAAACAACACAAGTGCTGGGACAGCATTTAGCGGCCTAACGAGATTAAAGTTTGGAGACCCTCAGTAAACAGTCGCTCTTGAGTACGGGGAGAATGGGTTTTATACTCGAGAGCTTACTAAGATTTCTGATGTGTCCACTAACAATTATCAGTACTTGCTACTACTGGATATTCACGTTGAATTCGTCTTTTTTAAGTATCACAGCTTCAAAATCTAGTATTGAGAAATATAAGAAAAAATTGTTGTTTTATATTTACTATTTAAGAGCTCAACTATTTAAATTTGTTTTACGTACTTAAAATTAAAAACTGGAGTTTCTATAATATTGCCAATTGGAGAGTTTAGATCTCATTATGCTTTTTCTTTGGTGTCCTCTTTATATTTTTTTTTCCAGTCCCTTGAAAATTGAGAAGCCCACTTTTTGGTTCTATATAAGTTTTATATGTTGTGTATACCTAGTTATAATTGTGCAACTGAACTCAATTATTTGAAATTACAAACAACAGTTTTTAGCATTTTGCTCATAGTCAGTTCCACAAGCACACCAGTCATGGTTTGTGTTTCTCTGGAAAGCAGACAGAAAACACAACCTTAAACAGAAATAACATATTGCTCAATATTTAAGTTACCTAAACCATCATAGGGACCAACTACTTCATCTAGTGGTTAGTGTTACTGACTGCTGGCCAAAACGCACGGGTTCGATTCCCGGTACGTGCTTAGGAATTTTTCTGAGTTTGGGAGGTCTAGAACGAGGTGAACCCAACCTCTTGAGGATAATTAGGAAGCTGCCTAATGGAAAGGTGGCGTTCTTCCAGTCGCATGATAAGCGAGCTGTGCGGTGCCCCCATGCTGATCATATGTCTCCCTGCAAAACTGCCCTCTATCAATGAAGTCGTAGAGGAAGCAGAGGTTGCTGCGGCAGGCCAAGGCTCATCCCGTGCTCTAGCGCTAATGGAAATCTCGTCCAAAAAGTCAACGTATAGTTAAAGTAAAACAGGGTTTTAAGAGTCTGTTTCTAAATTCAAGGTACTATAACACAAGAAAAATGGCAAATGACATGTTACAAAATAAGTGAACACACAACAGAGAGTAGGGAAGAAATGTACATAATCAAACGAAAAGCTAAGTTTGATGAAATACTAACCTGGAGAGAGATTATGCAAATGAAAATCCTCTGAAAGCTGCTAAAGCAAAAAAATACTACATATTCTCAGTTTTGTTTGAAAAGCAACCTCATTTTCAAAGACTTCTGGACCAGTATGTTAAAGATCAGGTTCCTGCTGAAGATGCAGAAAGTGAAATGACTTTGAATAAGCGAAGGAAGAGATGTGCAAGATCATTTGCATTTCTCATACCATTATTGAGAAAATGAAAAATGAATCTGAGTTTTTATTTTTAAACAATATTGCACCCAAATTTCTCTTCCAAATATGCGTTTTAATATCTGAAATCAATGTTAAAAAATAACCAGTTTCATAACACAAGTTCAGCATTTTTATGAATTCATAACAAGCAAAACATTTGAAATCATCGTTATTTCAATATTTGGAGGTATTTGTAACTAAACAATTTTTTTCTAGAAAACGAAACTGAACTCCACATTGTAATATCGATATTCAGTTTTTATTGATTTTTCACAAAAAGTACATAACTGGACTTGTGTGATAGCGAAAGTCATGGCTTCAATTTGGTTTACTATCTCTGTGTAAATTTATTTAAAATTTAAAGCACTCTATAAAATACAGAGCATTGTGTCTGCATAATAAGTTTCGATGTCTTCAGTATACCTATCAGAATTTGTTTCTTTGTTAAAATACGAACGAGGTATTGGAAATACATTTTTAAAAAAACGTAATTTACTGTAAAACTTTTTACATTCCGAATTCCTTTAGCAGTGAAGAGACTTGGCTTTAAGGTTTAAACTTGGACAGGTGCATAAGCGCACTCGTTTATCTGTGCTGATCATGAATGTGAAGAGATTGAGGCAAACAAATGTCTATGACCACTTTGTTTATAGAACTCCTCATGCAAGGTTCTTTACATTACTTTACCATCTACTCCGCTTGGTGGTGTTCTAAGACGTACGTGATCATAACAAGCTCTACATACATTATTAAATATACTGATAAGAAGATCTTTTTTGATTGATTTATTTATGGACGCTCTTTAACAACTCAGGTCAACAGCGTCCCATTCAACTCGGGGCGTGAAACGGCCGACAAATTTTGCTCAGAGGCCTCTCTTTCAGGCTTGAGGTTCTTTATCGTGCCGTAAATGTACGACACGGGACCCACGGCTTTACTTCCCTTCCGAAGGAAGCCATACTTAGGATTTTTACGCCCGATAAAATCCATTGGTCCTGGCCGGGTTCGAACCCGCGATCTTGGGTGTAGGAGGCAAGTATGGTAACCACTACACCACCAGGACCGACTACTGATAAGAAGAACATACGTAACTATCTAATATTTGTTTTATTTTAGTTTTTTTAAGTTTCTATACATTTGTAGCTGATTCCTTAGCAACACTAAATTAATTGAAAATAAATGCAACACAATCAAATCTACGCAATAAGTTGACGTATGTTTTATTTACCAATTTAAATAGATGCATTTTTTTATTATTATTTAACTTTATTTTTAACAAAATGCCTCTAATGCCAAATTTATTTCTATACCTGTTGTATAGAAATAAAATACTCTCAAAAATGAATTTAATGCAGCAGCAACTTGTGAGGTAAATATTTAATAAAATAGTTTAATAAATGAACATTAGTTTTAAATTACAAAATTAATTTTGCTACAGTTTCGTTTATTTGAACCCGAGGGTGTTTCTGATGCGTATATATCAATTGAAATTTTAAGTATTTTATTGGCCTTAGTAATGTTGACAATGAGTCAAGTTATCAGTATTCAATTATCCTTTACAAGCTCTCAGTTATGTTCCAAAAGCCTTGCTGTTATTTTACCAGGAGTATAACTTTCCCACAAATTTTAAATTTAAGTAATCTAAATACATTATAATGTAGCTGTTCTGCTTTAACCGTATTGTGATAATTTTTATAGCAGTGGATCTTCGATGATAGGAGTTGGCAAGGTCGTACACAGAGAACCAGGAGACCACTTGGAAATTCAGAAAAGCAAAACAGGAAGTAAATAAGTACAGACAGGAAAGAATTACCGTGTTAACGATAATACAGTGTCATGAATAAAGAGTACCAATAGCACAACAGAGAAATAGGAGTTTATAGGTTGATAACCCCCCCCCATACAGATGTGAGTATGTTTATATTAATAAAATTCTGTATGCAAAAGTACACAAGTTGAATTCAGTGTCAAATAATACCGTGAACTACGTGTACTATGCTATACTTGCATGTTAATACGAAAGGTTGGTGCCAAACTCTTACATAATATGAACGAACTTTGATAACTTATTAAGTTGTACAGTAATCTACTTCTATTATGTCTACACTATTCATCCAGTTTTATACTTTCAGCTTAATGAGCTTATATTTATTTGCTATAGTCATCATATACCACACACATTGGTTATAAATTATATCTACATTTATTACACTTTCTTCATTACAATTCCGTATTAAGGATATCGTTTAGAAAAACGATATTTAAGCCACTCATAGTCATGAAATGCTTCTAACGATGTACAACGTTCCTTAATTTCTTCATGGAATACCCAGAAACACTCTTAAAGATAACAAAAAATTAGCATGTATACCATCCAAATTCACTCCATATTTCATTATGTAAACTACAAGGTTTCCAAAATATGTCCTTACCGCTCGCACTGTGTTTTGAGTCTCGGCAACTGGACACGCCACAGCCGGCCACGGCTTATGCGTCTTGTGCCAATTACAATACTTTCTATTTTACTATCAAAAAGAGAGGGTTATTGTATACAATTTGCATTTTCAGAACACCTATAGCGGGTGAGTATTTGGTAGAATCGCGCCAAGGACACAAACTATGGTTCGATTAATCCTTCAATAACTGATGAAAGAAACCTTTCATTATAACACACACTTGCTACGGAATCATCTTGTCTTAGACAATGAACATTTGTAAGATTTGAATTTGAACAATTCTGTTCTGAAACAACAAATTGTAGTGATTTTGTTGGCGATCGTTCAAAGTTATGCACCAAATTCTTTAATTTGTCTTCTTTTAAAGTTGTACATCTTTGTGTGTTTCTTTGTTTTGCATTAAGCCAGTAATATCAAATTTATTAACAAGATCGTTCTGGAAGGAGGCAATTGCCAGCATGCGGCCTTGAGTGGGGAGCTCCGATCTTGGCCGAGACGTAACACCCCGTGCGGGCGCTGAGAAGATAATTATTCTGAAAGTTCGTTAGAAACCTGTGACTGAAACTCATTAGGTATTCCAATTTAATTTTGTTCTCTTTACTAGACTTTGGAAAAATCTACTTTGGATTGTAGATATTCTACATTTCGATTATTTACTGTGACAAACTTCTTGCGTGTCAAATAAGTCACGCGCGTTCGCAAATAGGATAGCACAAGTCTACCTTTTCATTTTTCTTTACGGTTTTGCGAAGAAACTAGATCTAACACTACACAGAGGAGTCTGCTCTCTTAACTTTCGAAGAGTAGCCATCCAACTAGGGACCCGCTGGTGACTATGTGACCTGGTCACGAATCTTGTAATGCTTTCTTCGTGAGTTTTTCGTAAATGGAGTATTTTGTGACCCAGGTGGTGTCTGGTTCGATTAAAGGGAATGCATATTCATCATTTGATTTGAACCTCTTACTAGTGCTTTAAAAACACGTTTTATAGGTTCCACTTTAATCAGATTGTTGTGCGTTCTTCCTTATTTCTTTAGGGTGTTTTTGTAACTTGTAAAATTTAAGAGATTTAAATTTGGTCTATTCTTGAATCTTGTTTTCCTTACATTGTTTGGATTTTAGAGTAATCGTGTTCAATTCATTCCGTACGCCAAATCCGAGCGAGTTACAGAGTAGCATCAAAGGGTACACAAATTAAGATTCGTGTACAGAAAGTAAGTTTAGTCCATCAACATTGGTTTTATCGTTCTTTTTAGCGTATACTACTAGTTTTCCTGTCACTTACTATCTTTTTTTTTTAAACTTCAGAATTTTATAATGACGAAATTTTAGAGAGTTATATTATCACAGGCGCATGTAGCAAGTTTGTTATACTTGCTATAGATGACAGCTGAAAAAGTTTGTACTCCGCTATTTCTTGTTTACGTGCTCTAAGAAAATGATCAAAGTGCTGAAAAATGAATTTAATCAGCAAATAATTGCATTAAAAACAGTAATATATTCTTATAAAATACCCTTATATTTATTATAGTGAACTATGTGGCTCAGTAGCACTAAATTTAACATTTGTTTGACAACTGTTTGTTTTTAAAAGCTCTTTAATATATTTAATATGAGATTAAACTATATAGCCCATTTATTACGATGATACAAAAATAGGAAAGGAAAAGTAAGATACAAAATCAATATTATATATGAATACATTATAAATTATTTCATAAGAAAACTAATACTTAGTAAAATGTTTATGTGCGCTGAGGATATATCCTTATTTTATAAGAATGCAAATGAAGAAAATATATTATAAATTGTACATTCGTATGTTGATATTCAAATAATTTGATTTAATGTAAATTCTCCAATATTAAATATCTCAAAAACAAAATAGACGATCTTCTATAAATAAAAGTATATAATAAATCACTTAGGTATATAACTGTTGACAATTATAGAATTCAGCAGGTTGATATAGTTTCTTTTTAGGGGTACATATAGATTTCACACCTACCGGGTAAAAGTATATTTCTGATATTATTTGGAAAATTGTTCCTGTTCTTGGTGTAGCTATACTATTTGGATTTAGACACTTGAATATCTGAAATAATATATATATATATATTATTCAATAATGCACTCTCATTTTACAAAGAGGAATGTAATGGCAATGCTGCATGAACACATAACAAGTAATGCAAAATAACCTAACATAATTCTATATTGTTAGGGTCATTTAAATTTTACCTTAAACATTTTTGTATATTGTTTAAATTATCCTAATCAGCATTTTTAAACTTTTATTTTGTGAAATTTATTTACCAATTACAAACTAAATATTTGCACAGTAGTATAAAATTTACTTTAATTAAAGATGTACATAAATATAACATCAGAGGAGCAAATTTTCTAATATTACAACCAAATATGCAAAGTAAAAACACTTGCTGTTAATTACTTAAGAACTCAATCAACTTCCATCAGATTTAAAGCAAATAAAATCCCTTAAAATGCACAAAGTTGCAAACAATATTATTTGGAAATGTATTTATTTAACTAACGAATGAGCTATGAATTTAAGGCATATTGTAGTAATCTTCGTTATATTCCTAACTTTAGCACTGTATATAACGCTGGTTTTATTGCAGTTAAGGTATAGCGTATTTCAGAATTTGTTTCACCCCTAACCGTATCTTCATAGCAACCCGCCTTCCTCATGATCCCACAGTTTGACGTTTCTTTGGAGAGCCCGAGAACCCTTTTCCAAAAATCGACTTGAACTTTATTTACATGTTCAGCTCTCCCCCATCCCCATATATCACCTCCATATAGCAGAACAGACTTGATCATAGCATTGCACATCCTCTCAGGTGTGTCTACTGGTATATCTGAAACACGAGTTAGAATTCGTAGTAACTCATTTAGTTGACCTCTGTGTCTATAATTTAATAACAGGTTTTGGTAAGAGAATCTACACATTTTGTGGAGGGTTCACAAACATTTCCCTTATCAATAGAAAAATAAAGGCAATAACGACCGACAGTATTTAAATTCAATAAATTCAATACATGTAAAAGGAATCAATTTATCTTTGTTATAAGCATAACATGTTCGAGTTAACCAATGGTAGCAAACGCATATTTTCCTCGGAAGAGAAAGCGTAGAAAGTGTTTGGGTTCTCAGAGAATGTGACGTTAAATAGAAACGCAATGACTTTATGACTCTTGCCAGGCCTGGACAGTAAAATCTCGGGAGGAAATTTCTAAAGGCTACGAAGGGAGAAAAAATTTGTCTTTTTGAACCGTTACTCTTGTCATACTGCGACCCTAACTTCTCTTCAAGGACATATAGACAGCGCTTAGTTAATTTGCACACCTAACAAGTTTCTTTGTTGATTGAGTGAACACTAATGCTTTCGTCTAATTGTTTAAATTAGAAGAGTTCCGTCAGCAATTTAGTTCATAAACAATTCGTGTATTGTGAGAAAGAAAATCCAATTGTGGAAGTGAAAATTTATTCTCAAAGAATTTGTGTTACGCTCGATAGGCCTGTGTATATCACGAATTGTGCTGCAGGTAGACGGACTTACATATTCATTCAGCTTTCTAAAACATGTTAACTAATCCAGAACGAGCTAGCACGTAGGGAACATAATAATGTTGAATGACATTGCCAAAGTTAGCCTTGGGTCACAGTGATTATTCCGAGCTATACTTTCCCCCCAATAAAATGTGAAATAAAGACTCGTCTTAATGGTTAACTATTAATTTGAGTGTTTTAATTGGACTCCTCCCTTATCTTGTTCCCGAGAAAGGCAGAGGCGTCTCCCAAGTTACTAGTCAATCTCATTGTAGCCAGGGCAGCGAAGGAATCTTTCCCTCGTCATCATCAATAGGAGCGGAATTAGTAGTGCCTACGGGAGCCAAGAAAAAGGAGGAAATAAACGAGGAACTCATGAGGATCCCAAGCCTTGAGCTTAGCAATACCTCTTCCGCATCCCCCTTAAGCGCCCTGAGATAACCTTAAGGACAAATCTAATCCTTCCACTCCCACTCCCCATGACCACAAGGACATCAATTCCCCATAAAATTTCTTCCTAAGTTATTTTTCCAATTAAATCATCAATTATTCCCTCTTCAAGGGGATGAATAAATCTTAATTAAGAAACGACAACAGCACTCCAAAATTTCCGCTTCAAGGCGGTGAGAAATGGGTTCATATTCTGGCCGAATGTACTCACTGGGAATACCTGAGAAAAACGTTATTTCCGGAAAACTATAGGTCGACTGGCATGCTGGAACCATACTAATTAGTTGAATAGGGCATTTTTCTAGCCAAAGTGTGCGAAATTGAAGCAAACTATTTTCTGGTTAAATGTAATAACTAGTATAATTATAAATAATATATAATACGTTACCGTTCATAAATGTCGTTCTTCCCATTTTTAAAAGTTTTATTTTATTTTTATTAATAATGTTTTATTTTTCTCATTAATTGTTTCTATTTCTGTATACCATTTTAAGCATGTACGGTCTATGGCCCATGTATAAAATATTTTTAATATGTATGTACAATTTTTTAACAATAAAGGTACACCTACTACTATATTTGTGTGCATTATCTAACATGTGTGATGTTCTAATCACTTGCCATATGCTTGCTTTAAGTAATGTTTTACTGCTTATCTAAATATTTTGTTAATATATAGTATATAAGAACACACAAATTATAATATTTGAATATATGTTCTGAGCACATTGTTCCTTTTATAGTGATACATTTTTCATTATAATATGCCATTGTATAATAATATAAATTGTACTGTTCCTAGTTCCCATTTTATGATTTATAAAATAAATTAAGTATGATCACATCTTACGACTTGGCGAGGGTTTAAGTCTGTCCCTAAAATCTCAATTGCACTTTAATTTATCATTACAATTGAAATGAACGAATGAGCTATTCTTCTTTCCCTTTCAACTGACAGATTGTGATGTGCTTTCCTATATACACGATGTCTTTACATGTCATATCTGAACTTAAGGGAAGCCGCATCTTTTGGAAATGATTCGATTGCCGACATGTTCTTGCAGCTCGTCATGGTTGAGTGCGCATGTTGTTGGAACAGTTAGGAGCTGTCACTGTCATCTCTTGCTCATCCGAGATCCATAGAGAGATCTACTGTCTGTCGCCTCTAGCGCTCGAAGTACACCAAGCAGTACATTTGCTTGGCCTGCTTCGTGACTTTGCCTAGTGGTCTGGAACTCGAAAACCTCTGGCAATTTATTGCTCCTTAAGCCGGAAATGAGCTTCGTCCTCTTTATTCGCCATTATATGCAACTAAAACTATTCGTCATTTAACTTGGTCATTTAGCTATGATTTGTTAGCTAGTGATCCTAAGGCATTTTGAGTTTGTCTTTCAAGATTCTGCAGATATATTCACGGATTGGATGCACCCAGTTTTCTGCCGACTTTCTATACCCTTTTTGGGACTCTGGATTATTGATTGGTCAAAAATTGAGCTTTTTTTTTTTTTGTACTACTGAAGCGCCACAGGCGGAAAGATGGAAACGTTCCAGGCCTAAGTTTATGTTACCTCCCGGCATTTGCAATTTATGAGGACTGAGGGAAACCTGGATAAAACCTCAGTCAGGGAGGGATGTCCTGGCGGGACTCGAACCCCCAGATCTCCCGCTCACGAAGCCGCGCCTTAACGACCTCGGTCACCCGTGGCGGTAAAAAGTAAAGTGATTAAAATGCCTAACCATATATTGCTTCTCGATCCAGTTTCCAAATAAAGGTAATATATTTCCATGACACAGTCAAAAGCAAGAAGAAAACTCTTCAAAGCAGATACAAAATAGATTGAAAAAAAAATGTGGACACTTTTGTGACAGGTAAAATACTAAATATGCTCAAACGATTAATTTAAATGAATTAATTAAAAGCGTTTAAATGTATTGTGTACTAATATTACATAATATGCAATTTAAAAGCGAGGGAAAATCGGCAACTTCTACCATTATAGATTAAACTCGATTCCGAAAGTAATTTAAGTCATGGCAATTGCCTGTGCACATCTAAAAGAGTACTGCAGTTCTTGATGCCTATGCCCAACGCTATGTGCTAGCTATACATTTTAGAAATGTATATTTTATCGTGTATGTTGCGCCTATTAGGGAAGGGAAAAATCAACTTTAATCACATGAAACACCCAGCATTAGACTTGTAAGTCCACTCCACAGTTCCAAAAAAGTTGGTCCGTACTACGACGCATATCACAATATATAGCTGTTGTTTACCACAGATTATACAGGAAGTGTAAGCTGCTAAAAGTTTGCAAGGTTAGGCCTGGCATGCAACAAACACCCTGCTTCGTTCAAGCTTCCATAGCTACAAGTATTTCATAATGTTGTTACAGTCGAACTTAAAGTTCTGTGAAATTGAATGAACATGTATAGCCATATTGATGAATAAAAAGCACTCTGTTTGGCAGCAAAACAACGAAAAAGAAAGACTTTCAGATGAATAAATAGTAAAATGAAGGGACCAGGGGAGTCCCAATGTTTTTATAAGCCATAAATATATTGCTGGGTGATAGATGTCGGGATAGCGCAGTAAAGCTAGGACTAGGATCCGGGTTTCTTATTTCTTTTACCACGAAGATAAATATTTATGAATATGTGAGACAAGTTGGTCAAGAGCAGTGTATTGCGAAGTAAACGTACATACATTTCAAAAATACTACAACCAACATAAACAATACCTAAGACTGAAAATAAAAAGTGAGCTATGGAACATATTGTTAACTTACACATAATATACAGAAGATGCCAAAAAATGTATTCACACTTTCACAGTAGAAAACTATTTAATACATTTCAAAGTTGGACAGAAAAACAACAGTAATGTGTAATATGATTTTCTGTAAACAGATGTGACTCACATACATTACGATAGCGTTGCTATGTGACAGGTAAATCAAAAACGAACGTATGAAACCAAGATTATCGTATGATGTTCTGTAAATAGATGTGACTCACATTACGTTATGCTAGCAATGCTACAAAAAAATGAAGCCAAACTTATCGTTTGAACAGCGGAAAGCAATTTTGAAGTTGTATTGGAAAACCGAGAATGTCGTTGAAGTTCAAAGGCAATGGAGACGTGCGTACAGAACAGAACAATTGTACGCATGGGGAACTCTTTAACTCTTAAGGAGGTTGTATACAGTAAAAAAACCAGCTACACTGCCAGCCAGCACTTCGCGAAGAAATTGAAACGGCAATCGCTGAGCACACTTTTGCAAACGTTGCTCAATCAGTAGTTCAACGTACTCAGAAGTGTATCAATGCCGATGGTGGGCATTTTAAGCAACTGTTGTAACTGAAAAAGTCTAAGATGATTAGTACTTATCATTTTCTGTTTTTGTGAATTCGGTTTTGTTATGTTAACACATTTTTCTTTGCTTGAAGTGTGTAGACATTTTGGCACCCTCTGTATATTCTCTTACATTTAATGTATATTTTACAACATTTCAAAACGAAGTAATTTTACTTCAACTCATATATATATATATATATATATATATATATATATATATTTTTTTTATTCCATAAATATCTATTTCAGATTTTTCTTTATTCAGTCAGTAAAAGGCTAGCACTTTAAATGTTAACGATTGGACTAAGTAGAAGTCATAACTTGCCATTCTGCCTATTTCTTTTCAAAATAGATTCACCCGCTCTCGATACAAATTTACATCCTCCGTAAGCAATCATGGAAGTAGCTACACCATGCTTGTTTAGAGATGGCACCAACCTCCTCTTTGTAGAGTGCAGCCTCTTCTTTCCAACTCCCAAACTGATGGCTCCTCAGTTTTTCCTTGAGAACTGGAAACGGGGAAAAACCATTGGGAGGCAGATCTGGACTGTATGCTGGATGGTTCAGCAGTTTCATTGGCATAGCTCTGTTGAAGCAGCAATCCTTGCAACCTAAACTTTGATATTCTTTCTCTTAGTGTTTTGCAGATCCTGGGGAGGTAAAAGGTGATGTACCAGTTGGCAGTTACTATCCCAGGAGTGGAATGATTACAATGTGTTCACTTACTGAGAAGAAAACATGCAATAATCTTTCGGCCTGCACTTTGTTTAACCTGTGCTGGGGAATCGTCGTTTGGGAAGACCCAGATCGTGAACTGCCTTTTTGAATTTGGGTCATATTGCTAAATTAAGCTTTCGTCACCTGCAAAGACATCGTGCGCAAGTCTGGAGCTGCCAATGTCAAAACGGCATCATTCCACTTTTGCTGCATTTGTTCTTCTGTGGGATTTTTGAATACCAGACGACATCCAAGCTTCCTTACATGGAGATATTTGTGCAGAATTTCTGATACATGCTGCGAATGAATATTTACAGATTATTTTAATTCTCTGTAAGCCACTCGCAGATCGTTCTTCACTAGGACTTCTACATGAGTGATATTTTCATCTGTGACTATTGTTGCTTGACACCCCGTGTGCTTACCGCCACGGGTGGCCGAGGTCGTTAAGGCACGGACTCGTGAGCGGGAGGTCCGCGGTTCGAATCCCGCCAGGACCGTCCTCCCTGACTGGGGTTTTTTCCAGGTTTTCCTCAGTCTTCATAACTGGCAAATGCCGGGGAGGTACCTAAACTTAGGCCTGGAACGCTTCCTTCCTTAAAAAAAAAAAATATCCTTTCCCAATTTATCATTTCATCTCATGTATCATCAGTGTCCACCGCCTGTGGTGCCTCAGTAGTGAAAACGGGCGTTAAACACTACTCAAAAAAAAAAAAAAAACCCGTGTGCTTCTAAACTTTCAAAGCTGTTCTTCCTCGTCTAAGTTATTGACTATTGTACATGAAGAGACAAAGTCTGGAAAAAACTCTCTAGTTATTATTCGGGCCGCACTTAAAATCTTAAAAAACTCTCAAGAAAAGGCTTTCGACTTACATCCATCTTAGAAATTCAGACAGTGATCAAACGGTCACAATTAATAGTTTATTGCAGATGCAACAATATATGCCGAGCACCAATTCCCGCTATGGTTACTAATCCAAACACGCTATTTCTAATGCTGCAACAGGAAAATTATATCTGCAATAGTTTCTTCAAATCCAGAAAATTAAATAGCGACTCTAGTGTTGGCTATATTCCTTCTCATAGCATCCATCTATTTCCCCCTTGTCGTCTCCTTTCAACATTGCATTCCTTCAGTTGCTTTTGTATTACATCTACTCTTTTTATATGTCCAAACTAACACAACCTTTTTTCTTAGATTGTGTCAAAAATTAATTATTATTTAAAATAATTTATAATTAATATAAAGAATTATTATATATATGTGTCGCTCAAAAAAGCTGGTATGTTTAATAAATTGTGCATAAAATAACCCAAAGAAATATGTAATATATAAAATAATTTTATCATATTTATAAATAAAATATAAGTATTAATAATAGTAATAATAATAATAATAATAATAATAATAATAATAATAATAATAATAATAATAATAATAATAATAATAATAATAATAATAATAATAATTTAACATTTGTGTAAAGATTTAAATTTTAATGCTATGCATTTTCATTATGTTTTGCTGTTTATTCACAGTGTATTAATGTAAAATGTAAAATTACTTTTTGTCTTCACTGTACTAGTATAAGATGAAATTGAGCTAATATTTACACGGCTTTGCACTGTAATTTAGTAGAAGCTTTTTATAACGAATACAAAATATTATTTTAGTTAGACTGTTTTACTTGTACGTTTCAATTATGAGGCCAACTGGTTTACATCTGAATATTCAGTTATATTTTTGCTACAGCTTCGAACTTTCATCATTCTGGTTGTAAAAGCACTAGGCGTAGCCTTCTTAATACTTTTAAATAATAACAAATACCTTAGATAAAAATAGTGCATTCTAGACCGTGTTTTGTATGTTTTCAGTTTCCAGCAATAAATGATGGTGGCTTCAACTAGTCCACTTTCCTGGTGCCATAATGTCTCCAACGCACGTAACTGTTCTTTGTCGTGCTGGGAAAAGAAATCACGAAACCTTTTGCTCTTTCACAGCAGGCAACACCAAAGACGTGCATTAAACGTCCATTAGTGCCAAATCTACCCAGATTCCAAATTCCGGATACTATTTCTGTCACCGGTAATCCTGCCGGAGTCGGCCAGATCGAGAGAATGGCCGTCCTGCACAGGGAATGCGTAATCATGTTAGGGTAACAACGTCCCAAGTCTTTTTCTTCTGGCCTTCCCAAGAGAATTCTGAAGTTATACTCAACTCGAAAACGCGTATGTTACATTTTTGATTACTATCATTATAGTCTTCGTCATTAATGGGAATCATGAATTAATTTAATGTAAATATTACTGTTGATTACTATTCAGATATAATGACTTGCAAAGTATTGAGCTCTTTATCATTTGCCCTTTCCTCCTTTTAGCTCTTGAGGAACATTGATATTCAGAGTATAAAAGGTAACTATTGAAGTTATATAAAATTTGATTTCTCTAGATCCAACCTTTTTATTTACAATTATTATAATTCCATATGCATGCTAAAAAATGTGCAGTTTATGCTGTTTCCTATAATTTTGTTCCATTTTCTTACCTTAATTGTCATGTTTCCATACTGATTCCACTTTACGACTAAGAGAAGTTGGAATTTAATTTCTTGTTGCGTTTGAGTTAAGTTTAATAACCGCTTCCTGTAACTTACTTCATAAACTGTATTACTAATAATACAATCTCCAACATTTTTACTGGATATCTAAAGCTATGGATCTCTTTATCGTCAAGACCCATCTTGGCAGAAATCCGTCATGTGGATCTCATACAGCATATCTGCAGTGTAAGTTTAGCCTCGAAGCATCAGGCCTGCTAACATTCAGCAGCGATTGTATGCCAAGTTGACACGATAGTCTACACCAGAGCTTCAACATAGAAACATCTAACCCACATATGCATTTTTCGTGGAATAAAAACGGGGGTATTTCTATGCCGTACACAAAGCACTGATCAGCAACAGCAGCAGCAATAAGGATGTTTCTGGATAGCTATTTTTATTAATATTTAACGAAGTTTTCACAAATGTCAAGCAGAGTCCAACTACAAAATTTCTTGTGAGACAATTGAAAAATGTAATCCCTTTCTTCTTCTGGTATATAAAAAGCTTTGTCCACATTACAGGTATGGATGTGTTAATGATTTATTTTTGTGGAAAAGCCCTAACAAGAGAACCCCTTGAGTGAGTTATGGAAATGTACAGGACTCTCGGATCTCTAGTTACAATTTATTTTTTTTCCTCAATTTATTTCTAATGGTGTGAAAAATATCTCACAGAAATGTCATTTTCAATACCCAAAATGATTAACTCCACACGTTCGTTCAACTTCGTCATTCTCATATAATACAATCTTGAGGGATTAAACAATCCTAAATGGTCACCTGCAATAAGACGTGTATTACTCAGTGAAGAGTACCTTATACCAAAGGACTTGAATAAGTTACAATTTGATAAGAGTGTCAACTGACCGAAATTTAAAAAGTATTAAAGATAAGAAAACTTCTAATAAAGACTGTCACTGTTCTATGAAAAATGTTCCTCTCCAACAAAATCTGGCACTATTTCAATCCTTTTATGATCTATCTGATCAAACCAGGATTTATTTATAAGGGGTTCTATCCGACTGATATCATCAAGAGGGGTAGACTTGACTCCAGGAGACAAAGACTGTATTACTTCTTTAGGTTAGGAGGGAAAACCACAGTCTACAACAAAATTTCAGAGACACAATATACATATAGGTAAAAGGTGGAAAATATGTATGCTCGAAGAATTAAGATTAATGAACAAGAAAACATCTCAAGAGGCAACGGAATCAACACATCTGACGTTGAAAAGTACACACACAGAGATTTTATAAATGCCGACAAATATGGAGCTGATGACAATGCAATGTATTTACTTTCGATTTAGAAAAAGCGTTGCCTTTTCCTAAGTTATCGATATGCAATGTTTACTAAACTGAAACTGGTGTGATTGCAGCTTCGGCTTCTTTATTTTAAAAATAACAAATGTATCATGTATGTGTGAAAAGAGCAAGTGGGTTCTTGGGGGCTCCAACTTTTAGGGAGCACATTACAATGAACGAAAATGATCACAAACATATCATTACTTACACGCTTATGAAATGAACAAAATCGAATCACTCCTTTTTTTTAACCAGATGAAGTTTCAGAGTTCCACAATCAATGTATACATATATTACTGCTATGAAATGTTTAGTCTTTGCTTTTCAAACAATTCTGACTTTTAGGTTACTGAGTGTTAAGCAAGAAAAATTTCATCAGCAAACAGTACGATATGACTAATCACTCGAAAAAAGTAATTGAGAGAAATATAATATGTTTTTAGCTCTCTAACGCTCAATAATGTTATAACAAAGACGAAGATACCCCTGTAAATTCACTGGAATATCAATGAATTCGATTTGAGGCAAGATTAGCGGTCAAATTTTAAAACAATTCAAATTTGAGTTTTCCATATCAATAATTATTTGGATTTTCCTGTTTAATTTGGTATATCATTTATTAGAAGTGCCTTTAATTAAGTAATGTGTTTTATGTACATAGGTAAATTACTGTCACAAATGTCAATAACAGTAATGGCTGCTAGTAGGTTTAATGTTTTAAACAATTGGAACTTTTTGTGTTTAATTTGAGTTTTAAAAACTATACATTCCAGATTTCTTTCCTAAATACATCTAATATTTTGCCTAAGTCCATCAAGGTTTGTAAAAATTTGAAAAACTGCGGAAATAGGTATTACAAAACCTATCCAGTGAACCATGGTAGTAATAATAATGGAATAATGCAAATAATATTTATGAAGAGAATAATTCAGTGAAAGATAAGCCAATTACTTACACTCCCCCTAGTGCTTCCAAGAATATAATATCGGTAATTGTATGAAAGATATTGAAGACTACAAAGGAAATATTAATATAATAATTGACTTGAATATTTTAATTACAGTGCTGAGTGAAAATCTTTCCTGTACAATGTATGGGCGTAATATTACTTTGTGTGAAGATGCAAGTGCAAGAAACGGATTAGTATGCAAATTGATAATTCGTTGTATTAATTCTGACGCTATTTCAGTCTTAAGTGAATAATTCACAGCATATGTGCCTTTTCTCATAAATTAATGAAGATAGGAGCATGGCATTTTTCACAGCTGATCTATGTTATTAAAATCTTTGCTGAGCTCTGCTTTCAGGTCATTTGCATAAGAAAATTTCCTTCATGAATATTAATATATTATTTTATAAAAAGAGTCTGTTATAAAAATAATTCTTGTTATAAAGCACACTATCTAAAATAGAACTCAGAACCTATAATGTAGTGAAAAACATGCAATAAAAGCTTCATTGACGTATCTGTAATACTTTCTGAGAAAAAGTTGCAAAAAAAATTAACATTAATAATATAAGGCCTCTGATCTCACCTTGAGAGGTTTTGGCACATGCCACATTTTCATTTTCATTTTCATTCTTAATGGTAATGTTAAAAAAAAAAAATACAGGTCGTCCAGCGCAGTGGCTATTATCAACCAGTATGCTTTAAATGCTTTTGGGCATTTACCAAGGAGAGATCACATTCACGTTTCTCCTGTGAACCAGGTACGTACTATAGGAAACTTGGGATGCAGCTAGAAGCACTCGGAGAAGCACGGCATTTTTATTGTGACAAGAAAAAACGTTATCTAAAGGATTGTCTAGAATAAATTGTTTTATCCTACTTTCTATCCTGAAAAAAATTGCACCTTTATTCTAATTTCTTATCTATTCACTGATAATACATTCTTGCAATTAATTATCATTTTATCAGCAATTACGGTATCCAATGAATGACTAAAGCAAATCTCATTACGAAAAAATTTACCTTGAAAGGGAAAAGAACAAAATATTTTTATTAATATAATGCAAAACAATCATTTTCTCAATAAAGCCGAATTTACAATTAGCAGTTAAGTATAAACTGACTAGTTCAGTTTTATAAGTTATAGATTTAATCGCTTGGCTTCTTAATAACACAGATCACTTTATAATGATATTTAGAAATAATATTATTTTATATTATATGTCAAAATTTACGTAAAGTTTAAGGTTCTAATTACTTCAACTTCGGAATATTTAGAAGTTTTTTTTTTATTTATTTTTAATAGTGTTTAAAGCCCGTTTTTACTACTGAGGCATCACAGGCGGTGGACACATGATATATGAAATTAAATGATATATTGGGAAAGGATTTTTTTAAGGAAGGAAACGTTCCAGGCCTAAATTTAGGGTACCTCCCGGCATTGGCCAATTTAGAAGTTGTCTGTTGATAAACTTGCTACATGTATTCTCTGGAATTCCATCATTGAATAAAGTTTTGAAATTTATTTCTAAAGAAGTAGAATAATTTAATTTTAATTTTGTTTTTGTTTGCTGTTGTGTTTACTTGTAAAAGCTCTTGATGTCACTGAATAATATAATGCCAATTAATTTAACAATTTTATTGCCATCTCTTTATCTCCACATGACTTATTGTATGCTGAAGATGAACTAGCGGAAAACGGGTCTTCTGCAGGTGGATTAGAAGGGGTGGGGAGAGTGGAAGGGAGCCGAAACTACTTGGGTAAAACTATTAGTTTGTTGAAATAAGCAATTTATATATTTCTCTCTCCCCCTTCGCCGAGGTGCGCTATACTACATATTATTGTTTAAGATAAGTTAATTTAATGTAACATCAACAGATTTATTCATTATCCCTTTATAATACTTGAAATTCATCGCTCTACAGCTTACCTGAAACCGTTAAACATATGTAATGCAGGTTTTTTGTAATATCTCTTTACTTCCCAATTATGATGCCATGCGTTCTTACTGCGTCGCTTTATAGGATGCAATATGTAAAGCGCTCGTATTAAAATAATGCAATTAATAAAAATAACAAGAATTTGATATATATAGGTATGAAAAAATTTAAATTATATATATATATATATATATATATATATATATACGTAAAATAAATAATTAGCTTTCCCTGTTCCACTTTTCGTAATGAAAAAAATTGGAATATTAACATAGACTAATGACTGTAGATTTCTTAAATGAACGTAAATTAATGGGTAACTTTGGGATGAATATTAAACCTAAACAAATAAACATTTAATGTGTTCACAGGAAAATTTATTAAGACACCTTTTATCCTTAAACACATTTTTGCATGTCGTGGTTTATGATCGATTCCATAACTCTCAATAAGAGTAAAGATTGTGTTGTTGAACTGGAAATATGTAGCTGATGCCTATATAATATTTTTATTCCATCATGCATATTTTAACAGCCTTGGGTCGATAGGCTGTATCCCACATATCCACCTTCCTGTTTGCTCTGCTTACAGATGACGCTGTTTTCTTCCCTTCCATTTCCTGTTCTGAACAAATTGCTCGTTTTTACAGCTTTCTGTTCCAGAGAGTGAGACGCATAAAGTAAAGGCCAAAATATATACCTCAAAAATGAGATTTTAAGGGCGTTCGAAAGTCGATATTTTGCGATGCTGCTTTTAACGTAATAGAATATGTTTTATTTATTTTTCTTTCCCCCCCCCCTTTTTTTGAATCTCCGCTAATTTCATTACCTTCAGATTTTTTCTTTCTCATTTCTCTCATGCTTCAATGTTTCAATTTTTGTTTTCCTCCTTCCTGATCATTATCTTTGCTTAATCAGCAATGGTTTCTTAGGCACCAGTCATCTATTAAGATGAACTCAAACATGAAAAGTCCGTCACGCAGGAGCTGAGTAAACTAAGCGAATTCCTCACCGAATTGAACAATTTTCAATAAAATTCATATAAAATCCAAATTAGGCAATGAAATAAAATAGGTTATGGCATTACTATGTGGCATTAGAGGAACAAAATTAGAATTCCTGCAAACAACCACATTTTAAATTATTATTATTATTATTATTATTATTATTATTGAGAAGATTAAATCACAAAAATTAATGGTATACTATTAATTAAATGAAACGTATGATCAATGATAGACCATTGTCGGTCCTGGTGGTGTAGTGGTAACCGTACTTGCCTTCTAAACCCAAGGTGGTGGGTTCAAACCCAGCAAGGACCGATGGATTTTTTTTCGGGCGTAAAAATCCTAAGTATGGCTTCCTTCGGAAGATAAGTAAAGCCGTGGGTCCCATGTCGTACATTTACAACACGAAAAAGAACCTCAAGCCTGAAAGAAGAGGTCTCTGAGCAAAATTTGTCGGCCGTTTCACACCCTGAATTGAATGGGACGCTGATGACCTGAGATGTTAAAGAGTGTCCATAAATAAATTTAAAAAAAATGACAGACCAAGCTACACTGCGTGAATATTTTTAATATTTTTAAATGTAGCTATGATTATGAACCGAGCTCTTGTTATCATCTTTACATTTACTATAACAGAGCAAAATAACAGAAAGTTTCGAGTTAGATTGAATATTTAGGAAGATAATGTTCGTATGTTTCAATTAAAAAAAGAACATGCTACTATTCAGTAAAGTTACTACTATTTACTACTGTAATAAATGTGTAAAAGCAAATAAAAACAATCGAAAGTTACATTGTTTTTCATTGACTTTGAAATTTAATTGAATGTTACTGCAAGTAAAAACATGTAACGCAAACGCTTTCTGAAGGTTATTACAAAGCTCTCTTACATATACATATTAGATTAATATTTCACATTTGCTATCTTCACGACGATGCTTTGTTAAATATAAAATATAACTACAGCTTATAAGCCGAAATAATTTGTCCTTTAATTTAAAAACAATGTAGAGAAAATTAAATGCAACAGCGCTTTTTAATTTCCATTTTCGAATGTACTCCTATCCCTAATGGTCCAATCTTCCTAATTTTCGGAAAGTATTTGTATTATTTTACTTAAATGGAATACTTCGAATTTTGTTGAAAAGAAACAAATATGGGTGCCTCTAGAGGGATTTTTTAAATTATGAGTTTCAGGTAACCCCCCCCTTTTAATGATCCTATTTCCCTGATTTTCAGAAACTACATTCCTCATTTTATTTAAATGTTATATACGGAGTTTCGTTGTGAAAAAAATGAATATTAATGCCGCTAGAGGGATTTTTAAGTTTTGGGTTTCAGGTATCCCCCTAGTTTGATTTTACTTGTTTTTAGAAAACATTTTTCTTATTTTATTTCAATGGTATGTATCGAATTTCCTTTAAATTATTTAAAATTGCGGCCGCTAGAGCGATTTTTAAATTTCGCTTTAAACTTCCACTCGTTTTTCTGGATACCCTACTCCTATGGCTGAAACAACTTTTATCAATTTATTTATTTTTTTTTTATATTTTACATTGTTTGCGTGATTTATTCTCAATATTTAATTATCTGGGTATGTCAATATTACTATATGTTATATTGATGTTATTTTTTTCGTTTGATAAGTATCTTTGTTTTAGAAAATTTTAAACGCTTTCAAAAACATGCCGATCTTTTATTTCTTTTTTTATGCGTCCAAGTATGTAATATTTTTTTATTCAGAAAACATCATAGCACCAGTAAGCATTAATTTATACACACTAAATAAAAAATAAATAACTTATAGTATTTAAGGGATATTCTAATCTAAGAAAGAACAATTAAATTTAGAGGAAATGTTTTTAGATATTAAGAATGCAACCTACAAAAACCAGTATTATCAATGCTGACAATAAAATTAAAAACTCACCACAAATTACTAGAAATAACAGAAATAACGTTAATACATAACTTATAGCACAAAGAAAGACATGAACTTATTTACAAAGATTCAATAATAGCAAGTAGAAGCAACAGAAATAAAACTATTGACACGCTTCATAAGAAAGAGACTTTACTGGTTCATTAGCGAAAAGTACTAAAGCTATAATTATAAGAATTTGCAACTTTACTGTATTATAATATTGAAGGTGTTGTTGAAGTTCTAAAATAGGTAAACTTTGGATTTTCTCTTAGAGTAGGCTAATTTCTGCGTTTTATCATGGTATCTCAAGAAAACATGTCTTAGTTTAGCATTTTGGAAGAAGCATGCGTCTTCTTGGTGTTTCTCACGTAAACAGCTCTTTGAGAATCACAAAGTAATATCTACGTAAAACATCCATGTTCTGTTTCCCGGGATATAATTTGAGCACGTAACATGAATAACTGCAGAAAATAACGTGGATAACGATGTAATTTCAAACCGTTAAATTGAATTTTAGAAATCATGTGTCATTCTAGCAGAGGTTTCTGAGTACAGATTTCGGGTAGAACATATGGACACCTCAATCATGACCTGGAACACCCAGAGTCAACACTAACAGATAGATCATGCTATCTGGGAAATCTGTTTCAGCACTGATATTATGAGGACAATATATAACAATGAGTTAGTGACGTGCATCTTATAATTACATTATTGCACTGTAATCCCGGTCATGACAATAAACAACAAAACAAGGAAATACAAAGTAGGTTGACCTTGTAATGTATATTTACATTACAAAAAACAAAATTGCTAAGTTACGGCAGGTTCAACGCTGTATTTAGTACCCTGCTACTAAATGACTGCGACAAAGCAAACTGCCTATATTACGTGAAAAAGTGCAAAGCACTGTCCATGGCATGAAAGAAGTACAGAGATCTTATAACATTGTGGAATAACACTTTTATGTTAACCCAATACTTTATAATAAACGAGTTTCATTCGACATTTCTCGTATTTTATAATTATAAAGGATATTAACAAATAAAATTATTTTAATGTCTGTTTTATAATGAACTAAACTGAAACCCATACCTTTTTATTATAATTATGGCGTCAATACATCGATGGAAATTATTTAGTTCGTTTATCTATTGTTATTGTTAGCGTAGACGGACTTACCGAAAAGATTGATTTGTCACTAATATCGGGAAAATATTATACTTATCACAAGGAATACGACACATGGATGAACATAAAATTATTAAAATATATTTCAGAAACTTTAGTAATATTATATACTCGAATTTCAGAACAGATTAGAATGATCAACTCTATTAATTCATTTGGTAGATAATATTAACTTATACTTTTTGCATCATTTTTGTAATTACGTTCTCCGCAATGAATATGAGTCATTGACTGTTTCCAGCAATATATAAATTGATTTGTTAACATTACCGTAACGTAACATTGAGTTAATGACAGCATTTTAGCAATGAAAACAACTTAATGATGCAATTGTTATATTGGTAATTTTTTTCAATTAGTGTTCATAATAAAGGGTTTTGTTAACAATTCTTCAAGAATACATGTTGTTTATAATTCTTGAATGAAAATTAATTAAAATTGCAGTATATGATATAAAATAGCATTTAACTACATTTTATTCAGTATTATAAATTAGATTTCTTGAGACAGAGATAAAAGATGCACAACAAAAAATTGGCTAATCTTTGCTCCCATTTGTAAACAACAGTTTTGCTACATTTTTTGCTATTTCCTTGTGAATACTTTTACGATTTCTTATAGCTTCCTAAAACGATTTTGGTTTATTATGTTCAATTTATCAATTAGGGAATATTTATTTATATATTACATTTCGTCTATCGCAGTATTCTTACAATAAAAAGAATGCCAGAACACCACAATCTTGTTTAATTGTGGAAATGTGAAAGGATTTTATTCTTCTATCAGTTAAGACGGAAAGCATTGTGTTAGTCACGTGCGACCGCCATAGCAGAGAATTAATTTAGCATTCTATTGCAGAGAGAACATGTACTTGGGAATTGAAACTGAAGGGCAAGGTGTTGCTCTTCTTATTGAAGAATAATTATTTTTATAACATTAATGGTGGCACACGAGAGTGAAGGAATTCATAATGAAAGTTTTATGGATGTGTTGCTGGTGTTCATCTTAAATTACAAAATTCTTATCGGCATTGCAGACTGTGTTTTGAAACATGTGTCGGAATAAAGAGAGAGGGTAGTAGTAGATTTAGACCATACTTCTTTGCACAACTCATAGAGGAAATGCGATATCAAACAGCTTAGGGAGAAAATGTTTATTATTGTAGACACACCGAAAGCTAGACAGGTCGGAGGGTACAAAAATTCTGTTTCCCAAGCTCTGGTATTTACAGGTACTGAAAGCGTGTTTCATCGACAGTTGTTGGTAAACAAAAGAAAGTGTTTGTTTTTATCATCACACACAGCACGATTTAGGTCCCAGTTCTGCCCCTGTTTATATACAAAAGCACACATTTGAAATTTATGTTAAAATTAGTCCCTCTATTTCACTTGTGGACACCCAACATTTAGTCTTCCTATTTGTGTGTAATTGAGAACTATTTTTGGTATACGAGTTGGTTACATTCTGATAATATGTGTATACCGCTCTGTTATAAAATAGTCTATTGTACCTTATATTTGGAATTCTAAATTCTGAGTTTCTCTTAAGTGAATGCTATTCTGACCAGCTGCTGGTCTTAAAAAGTTTCATTTCTGCTATTTCTATCCTTGTTTTTTTCCCCTTTATCTCAAGTGCATGGAGAGATGATGATATGCTCAGACTTTATAAAATTTTAGGATTTTATCCTTTCTAACCTTCCCGAATAATATTCTCTTTATTGTTCCAAAAGGCTGTTGGAATTTGGGGAGATTCGTATCAATGTGTTTTACATATCCACATGATATTATGCAACCAAAATAGTTGAAAAAATGTTTACTTGTTCACATTATATTATTATTATTATTATTATTATTATTAATTTATACTTTTTTCTTAGAAAATACGTGCATTTTTTCATGGTAGATAATTGCAGACCGTATTGACCAGCTATTTTACTTAGTTAAATGCTGCTTGTTATAAATTATCTTCTGATGTTCTGAAAAAGGTAAATTATTCACTGGTGTAATGTTTATTATAAAAATTTATTGAAAGTCGGGTAATTTCGTCAATATGCATGTTAAGCAAAGTAGATGACTATTTTTTTGTTAGTCGTAATGGTCTATATTATTTAATTATATTTGAGGCTTTTGATTTACTACCGTGGCATTACATGCGGTGGACATTGATAATATATTATATGTAATGATAAATTTACAGTACCACATAGCATTTGCGGTGTATGAAAGCTTAGGAAAACTTCAAAAAAATCCTGTCAGGAAGGATGGTCCTTGCGGGAATCAAAATTCCAGACCTCCTGCTAACGAGTCCGTGCCTTAATGACCTCACCACCTATGTTGGTCTGGTAGCTGCTTGCCTCATAGATCTAAGGTCGCAGGTTCAAACTCGGCCAGGATTGATGACTTTTAGGGCGTAAAATGACTGATGACTATTTCACTTATGTGACGATCTTAAAATCGACGAATGAAACGAAACAAGATTTTGAATTTTGACCAATCACAGTCACATATTCCAATTAAATTACCGAAAAAAATATCTAATCCATGTTATCACGCGATGTGCATTTGTCTTGTGGTCAGTGTAACCAACTCTATACTTCCACTATATAATTGAGCACGCATCAATGATCACTTTTCTGTGTTTTCAGCAATTGTACATTTAACTAACTTAATGTGTATTCAGCCAAACAGTCTGAAATCATTTTATAAACTATGTAGCAATATCTGCGTAAGCAACCATAAATATTATTAAACACGTTATTCAGAATGGTAAAATGTTTTCTCTGTTTTGTTTTTCTCAGTTGGTATTAATAAACCCAACATAGCGACCACGGTTTCTGAACTGGTAGGTATTCATAGATAAGCATAACATTTTATACAATTGTTAATAATCCATGCGTGAAATCTAAATATATGCTACTTTTATTCTTATTCTATTCATAAAGTAGTCCTAAGCCCGTATTTGGTTCTTATCTATTGGCATAACTGACACTCGACATTCGTCGGCTGCTAGATGGCTTGAAAAGTTTCGAATATTGATAATACGAATGTTCGATTATTACAATATTGTAAGCCAAGTTTACGGACATTATATATAAATTCTTATTTTATTCTTCAAATGGTCCTAACGAATGTCACTCAAGGGTCTGAGCTTTTCAGCTTATCGGTAATCTCAGACCCTCGAGTGTTTTACACGTGATAACTTCTTCAGAGGGGAAGTAAAGCTGTTGATCCTATGCCATAGTTATATGGCACGTAGATGAACATCAATCCTAAAAGCAGACGGCTCTAAGCAAAACTTATCGGCCGTTTCGTGCCTAGAATTGAATGAGACGCCAATTATCAAAGATGTTAAAAAGCGTCCTTAAATAAATAAAATAATCAAATACATTTACTTCTTTATCCCTTGTACGCCTTTGTTTCTCCTTTCCTTTGTTTGTTTTTTTACTTACATATTCAGTTTGCGCTGCTCTTAGTAAATGTTGTAAGATTCTTCTTGATGGCAATATTTCTGAAAGTATTGAGCGGTCAACAGTATCAAAAGCCTTTTCACAATCAATAAATGCCATGCAAGTAAGGACGTTGAATTCTCTTATGATTTTTCCTACAGTTTGGCTCAGATGGGAAAACAACACATTCAAATATATACATATATAAAAATTCCTATACAAATTCTGTTCTTCCAAAAGAAAATGTTCCATTCAAAAATTTAGTTATTATATTTGCCTATATTTTATATTAAGAATTCACCAGCCTTATTTCTCGATAACTGGCACATTCGTGTCGCTGTCCTCTTTGTAACATTAAATTATATCAATATACAATAAATTACTAGTAAAATATATTCTTGTGTATTTATAAATGAAAGGTTAATACACATGCAGTGTAAAACAGGAAGAGTTTGTTTTGCTATTGCGTTGTTCTCTTTGTATTACATACCGATTAATTTTAGCGCTAGGTGTGAGAAAGTTTAGCAAAGCTTCGAGTTTGCTTTTCATCACTTCACGTTAGCCACAACAGTTCTCGTGTGCTTAAGTTGTGAGAGACTGGCTGAATTCATCGGAAACTATGACATATGATAAAGAGTAAATGCGCTTGAATATGTTCATAGTAGCATGTTTACATTTTTTAAATAAACGTCCGTTTTTACTACTGAGGCATCACAGGCGGTGGACATTCATGATACATGAGATGAAATGGTAAACTGAGAAAAGATATTTTTAAGGAAGGAAGCGTCCAGACCTAAGTTTAGGGCCACTTATGAGGTCTCAGGAAAACCTGGAAAACACATCAGTTAGGGAGGATGGTCGGTAGGAATCGAACTCTCGACCAACGCGTTCACGCCTTAACGACTTCGGCCACCTCTGGCGGTGTGTGTGTGTGGTAATTTCAAAACACGTATTATATATCATTAGTGCTCTTTATTGTTAATATGTAAAGACATGATCACAACATATATATATTACATGCAAATTTAACTCAACTTTTAACTGCAAAATATCCCTTTTTTTTATTTGGTTTACTTACGGACGCTCTTTAACATCTCATGGCATTAGCGTCCCATTCAAATCAGGACGTGAAACGGCCGACAAATTTTACTCAGAGGCCTCTTTTTTTCAGACTTGAAGTTCTTTATCGTGCCGTAAATGTACGACACGGGACCCACGGCTTTATTTCTCTTCCGAAGGAAGCCATACTTAGGATTTTTACACCCGAAAAAAATCCATCGATCCTGGCCGGAATCGAACCTGCGATCTTGGGTTTAGGAGGTAAGTATGGTTACCACTACACCACCAGGACCGACTAAAACATCTGTAATGTGTAACTCTGGTTTTAACTTTTTTTTTTAACTACAATAGTCATTTCAACACTATCACAACCATTTTAGCAATTTAAATTAACCAATAGAAGTATAGCATCACAACTATTTCCACTGACATCACTGAAAGGCTTTGGAGGACATAACGTAAGACGGATCAGGTAAATGAAATTTCTCTTTGTTGATTTGTGCAAACGAGTTCTCCATCTTGAAAAGAGATCCCTTCTTCTCCCCTTATTTTTCTGATACTCGCTATTTCCATCGATATCCTTTTCCTTCCACTTCTTTTCACCTCGAAATCAAGGAAAGAATTCAATTTGCGGCTGGAGATGGAAGGGAATCGAACAATGGAGCTGCTCCATCAACCAGTGCCTCATGTAAGAGACGATTCAAGTGAGTAATGATGCTAGAGAGACAAACACAAATCAATCTACGTCTGATGCCTCGCTTCATACTGTTAGATCATCTCAACATTTGGTATGTTTGTATATTACAGGGCATTTAAACTAATAAAATGAGTAAACAATAAACACGAGAGTTGCATCTTCAATGACCACTGTTGATGGAGTGCATACCAGTGTTAAAGCATGAATAATAAGTAGGCGTCTGTTAACATTTAGGCTGATTAAAACAAGCAGCAATTCCCAATCAATCACTTGTTGTAATGTTAATATTGACAACATTCGTCTGTTTTCTGAGCTAATTTATTTTACACATGAAATAATGTCGTTAGAGTACGGTATCACCAAAAACAAAACAGGCGCTCTCCCAAAAGTTTAAGTAGAAATATGTAATGACAAAGCAAGTACCATAAATTTCTCCCTCATCTTTCTATCCATCTCTTAATAATCGGGAATACAAAGCTCTCTGTCATGTATTCCGAAAATAATAGTGTTTTCGAAAAAAAAAGTATCTTTAAATAATGACATATCACTGTCTTTGCCCAAGCTCATCTGTTTCGCATTAATGAACATGTGGTTCAACAGTAAGCTGTGCTTCTGAACATAGAGAACATACAGCAAGCAATCACATTACTGAGAGGGGAGCAGGTATTTTCTGTCAGAATCACCTTACAATGAACAGATGTAAGATGCAAACTTTTCAGGGTTAAATCACAAGTGTCATATCAGCAAAGTATGGCATCTAATTCCTAAGTAGGTATCGGCAATCGAACCCGGTCCTCCCGGTCAGCAACGCTAACCACTAGATCAAGGAGGTGATCATGTGAAACAATATCTAACTTATAATATGAAAAACATTAACTCGAGCACTTAGGAATGTACTTAACTCATTTTCATGAAGAAGTACAGTTATCTAGTTGTATTATAAAGGTAGCGATTTCATTTCTATGGTGCTGAAGTAGGGTTAAAATCCCAGTTGAGGGTTTCCGGTGCTGCATTCGGTGTGACGGTGGCTTGCGCTTTAGAAAGGTTTCTACCCCGAATTCTGACATGGAAGCGAACATTCTCAGAGGCTGGAATTCTTTTAGAGGGAAGCTCTGTCGGCGTCGAACTGCCGTATCTGAAAACAATGTTAGGGATCCTTTTACGTCCTTGTCTCGCTACACCTGGATTCGGGCCGCTCCGTGTCTCCTCAACTCATCTTTCCTCTCGAAGGTGCGTCCATTAGGACCATAGGCGCAAATGGTCAGCCCTTGAGAACGGCTGAAGTACGGAAAATTTTTCTTCTGTCCATACCATTGCAATTCATTGACCTTAAAACTTGATAACAAGGTTAAAGGTTGGAGAGGAAAGAGAGGCATCTGTCGTTACTGAATAAGTGACATTGCCAGATATTTTGTGATAAAATAAATTGTTTTTTAAAGGCCGAAAAATAGGAAAATTATAGTAATACTTTTTGTCATTGAGTTTCATCGATTGGTGATACAATAAACCTTTTCATTACACCACTAAAGCATTTTTCAAATAAAACAATTCTAAAAATGCATTATATATTTGTTTAATATACCTTGTATTATCTACGGACATAAATGATCAAACCATTTTCAGCATCGACTTCAAGAATTGGGCCTAAACTCTTGTTTCGGTTCTTCTAAGGATCATATGAACTCCGCTAAACAAAGGCACAATGTCGGCATTACACGGTACATAATGTGATCAACATTGCGTATGGCCACAGAACAACATACAGATAGCGGAAAAACATATTAAAACCCATCCATGCATGAGACGAGACGCGATTCACCAAATACTCGCATCTGTATGGATGTCTACCACGGCTGGCGAAAATAATCACAATGAAAATAAAAAGAGTTTCATCAGCAGCAGTACCAACAGCATCAGCATCAAATTTCCCATAGAAAAAAAAACATATCACTTTTCTCATGATGTATAAAACATATGACAATTACAGAATATTCTTCTGTTTGGCCTGAAATGTAAACCTTGGGTTTTACGACTGCGGAATAATATAAAATTCGTATTATTTATGGGAAAGGTTTAGTTGGCATTTTCTAAATTAACTCTATACAAGCATATTCTCCCTCAATATTGAAATGGTAGCAACTGTAAATGTTAAGGACACAGAAATGTTAAGTCGGTAGCTGTTATACATATTTAACATTAAATGAAGTGCTGCATGTCCAAAAAAGTATCTTCTACACAATTTCATATTTTGCGAAGTTATCTGTGTTAATGGTTCATAAAACTATTGTGTAGTTTTTACTGTTTCTTTGAGAATAATTTGTTTTATACCAGAATGGTAAACGAATTTTAATTATGAATGAAACGTTTAATAAAATGCTACAAACGATACTGGTGGAGAACAGCTATCTGTAAGGGTCTGGGAGGGTTGCGCAGTGGATAAGGAAAGTCACGAGAGTATGTGAGTTGGTGTGTGCTTTCGTGGTTTGTGCTTTTGTTTCTGCTTTAAAGTATGATAGAGAAGTAAAACATGGAGCAAGAAACATGTAAATGTGTAGTTTTGAATAAACAAGCACGTGAAGTGGTATATAATGTGTACCAATTCATTAAGAATGAGGCAGCCGGTGGCCAGTAGCTCAGTTAATGGTATTGCCAAGTGCCAAGAACGCACGACTAAATAAGCAAAATCTTCCATGAATGATAATTTTTTTTTAATCGCTCGTGAGGTACCACAGGCGGTGGAAACTGGAGATTTGTGAAATGAAATGATATATTGAGAAAGATAAATTGTTTTTTTTAAGGAAGGAAACGTTCCGCACCTTAACGACCACCCGTGGCGGTAGAGTCAGAGGATGAAAGTGACAGCGATAGTAAATAATTTTTAAGTATATTATGTGTATCATTTCTTGATTTGTTTTCTTTCTCAATCAAATAGCATGCTTTCAGAACACGGTGGTTGGGCATCTTCGCGAAACATATAGCCCTTCACAGTAGCCAGGTAAAGACCCGCCAGAGATAGTTGCTCCGGACTCTAGTTGCATAAATTACATATTAACAATTACATCATTAATTTTTATTGCTAAAATGCTGCTATCAACTGAATATTACGTTACGATAATATTAAGAAAACAGGTGGCATAACACTAAAAATACAATCAATATTTCATCATATAGCAGAATGCATACTTACAAAATTAATAGGTAATATTAGCTAGCAAATAGATTAGCAGAATTTGATAATACTAGCCTATTGTGAAATACATGTCTACACTAACGGTTCTAAAATATCTTAAATATTTTATCGTTCAATTAATGAATGATTTTTTTTTAATATTGTTTAACGCCCGTTTTTTCTATTGAAGAATCACAGGCGGTGTACACTGATGATATATGAGATGAAATTATATATTGGGAAAGGATTTTTATAAGGAAGAAGGCGTCCATGGCCTAAGTTTAGGATAGCTACCCGGTTTTTTTACTTTATGAGGACTGAGGAAAACCTGGAAAAAACGTCATTCGGGAAGAACGGTCCTGGCAGGAACCGAACACCAGACCTCCCGCTTGTGAGTCTGTATCTTAACGACCTGGTGTTAATTTTATTTGATTAATATTCGTTTATAATTACAAAGTACAAAAATAGCTTATGAAACAACTTTGTAATATACACTTATTACATTCGCAAAAATTATGAAAATCCCTTAGCTAGTTTCTTACACATTTGCTCGTGAAATAATCTTTAAAAATTAATATCATTATATGCTCTTCTCTGAACATCATGGATCTCTTTTCTTGCTTACAGAATTTCGTCTTGGCTGGTAGTTTGGATTGATAGTTGAATGACAGCGAAAGCTTATATCGATCATTCATCAACATTTAATAAACTTAAGAGCATTTCACTAATATAGTGGCGAATCAATCCTTTTTACGGCTGATGCAGCTCCACTTCCTCTAGTAAGTAGCCGCGCTTAGGCGGCCCATAACTCAAATAACCTCACTGTATATTTATATTAGGAACTGAAAATACATTATTTTTCTACCTATTTTACCTTCTTTTGATGACAGCATCTCTCTCTATCATAAATATCCCATGTGATAGCTAAAGTGATTCTTCCTTGTGAATGTCTTTCGACCAATTAACGACCTTATCGATATGTACTCGATTAACCAACGATCATCCAATGATAATAAATAGCACTGTTCTCTCCTGTATTAATTTATTATTCCTATCATCTGTAATTTAATTAGATTACTGACAAGAAAAACAAAACTCGTGTGGTTTCCTGTTTATTGTTCGTTGATTGAATATTTACTTGGACCATGTTCGACTATTTTAGAACTTATCACAATTTAATTGTTCATAATAAAAAGTAAAATCTAAGATCGTTCTTCTAAAATTATCTTGTCCAATACAGCTCGTAAAAGATAATAGTTTACCTGACGTAATTATCTAAATTGTCCTTTTAAATATGTTTATTGTTATACTGAATTAAATTATCTGAAATATATTAGCACTCGGTGCATTATAGAAAGCAATATTACCCACCAAAGTAATTATGTTTATCATTCATCACTGTTTCCTAACATATTCTTAAATACGTTCAATTAATAAACATATTTTAATAAAACATTAAGGAAGTAGTATTGGAAGAATAATAATAGTCGTACATCATGAAAACACACATACGAGTATGGTAGAGTCAGGAAAATTAAAAATATAAATTTTGTTTACAGGTACAACGGTCTCTCGTATTGGTACTATCAATTGTCATTAGGATACTACCGATATGTACTTTACAGCATATTCTGTAATAGCAGCACTAACTAGTTTTATGCCACCTTTGCGCTTCTTTTGTTTCTTTAGGGGTGCTGGTTATTTCGACTGAATGGCTTTTTAACGCACTCTGGTTTAGGTATTATATATATAAACCTTGAAATATATTATTGCTTGAACAAAAAGGAGCAATTTGTACATTGGGTTTTGTTACCTAAGTTTTAAATTTGTGTGCAAACCGAAACTAGACAAGGTCAATCTCTCACGAACAAAGATATCCTTCTCAATGCCGCGGATTTAAATTTATGGTTAATTATTTTTTCTCCTCGAGTCAAGTTTGTTTAGGCCCTCAGGATCTCCGAAAGAAAATTATTTGTAAATAGCACACCATCTTGGGAGTAATTTTAGGCATGCGATACTCTGTTTTCAACACCGAAAATTAGCGCATGGACAAATCAAGAAATATCATGATTTCAACCATTGACACCGATGGTAGAGGTCATTAAGGCATAAATTCGTGAGCGAGAGGTCTGGGGTTCGAATTCCTCCAGAACCGTCCTCCATGACTGAGGTTTTTTCCAGATGTTCCTCAGTCCTTATAAAAGGTAATGTGGGGAGGTACCCTTCCTTCTTTAATCAAAAAGAACTCCCAATTCATCTCACGTGTTGAAGCAGTTTAGTAGGCTCCGGCTAAGTGCCCCAGGTTGGCTACCAGTTTTGAAGCGATTTGTTGTCGACGTCCAGTGTCCTCACGTTTTACTGTCAATTATGAATCAGTTTGGTACATTGATTATTGTTCGCTTCGATGTTGTTGCCCACGCTTCATTGACAACAATCTCTCAGGGTAACTTCTGCTGTTTTGTTATTCGTACTCAACAGGACTGGGAGAGGAACTCAATAGTATAAATAGGCAGCGATCCTACACTATATATATAGTGTCGGTATTGAGGGGCTTGTCTTGGTCGAAATCTACGGGCCTTAATCATCATGTTTATTTCTCTTCAAAGTCCCAGTTCGAAGTCAATCATCTGTTGAATGTGTATTATTTAACATAAACAACTACTTTCCTGTACCTACCTATTAGTCTTTACAAAACAAAAGTTGTCGAGTAAAGAAGAGACACAAAACGAAAATTGAGCTTTCGAAATACGTACATGTTTACAAAATAAAAATTATTTAAAAGCGTAATCCTTTTTCTTTGTCGCTGAGAGTAGAGTAGACATCTTAAATGTCAGTCTTGGGAGAGAAAGAGAGAGATGCATACTACATGAATTTTCCAAGCTCCATTAACAGAGTTGAACACGTGTTTTCATGAAAGAAACTTTTGCAATGGAAATCCCACATCTCTAAGGTTCTCAGTTATACCGTACGATTCGCAATGCACATGAATTTAAAAGACGCTGCTCTAAAGCAACGCATTTATTTCAAAAGCGGATCGGTTCGTCTGTATGAGGAAAATTTATTCAGAATTTTCCTGATCAATTGGCCTCTTCCATCTCTGCAATTCACAATAAATCTGCATATAGAGGTTCAGTGAAAAATAAAAATTGCGAGCAAAAACATGCAGCTTTAACAGAGGTAAAAACTAAACGAAATTGGCAGAAATCTTGAACGTTCACCTATAAAATCATTGCCAACATTAGAACAGAAGTGAAGACAACGGAATGTAAAGAAAGCATTAACAATCAAATCGAAACTTTATAATGCCAAGATTTAATCGCGTCTAGTGGTAACCATACTTGCCTCGTAGACCCAAGATCGCGGGTTCAATTCCTGCCAGGGTCAATGTATTTTTGTGCATAAAAATAGTATAGTTTCCTTCGAAATGAAGTAAAGCCGTGGGTACCGTGTCGTAGATTTACGGCAGGTAAAAGAATCTCAATCCTAAAGAAGTTTACGAACAATTTGAGGGAGATAATGGGTAGCAAATGATTGTACAATGCAGGGAGATGATTTAGCTAGAAGTACAATCGGGACTAAATTCTTAATGCAAGATGGAGCAGTACATCAAATCACTATCTAAAATATCCGTGGCTCTGATTAGTAGCATGGTTAATGTTTAAGACCACCATGAAAATGGGCTGAAAAGTTGTCCCATCTCTGAGGAGGGGGAATCGTGGATACATGTACTGGCTAAATGTAAAAGATAGGGGAAAATGGAGGGGGAAAATCTGCCACACCCCTTACGATTGATTTGATTTATTTATGGACATTCTTTAACATTTCAGGTCATCAGCGTCTCATTCTATTCCGGGCGTGAAACGGCCGACAAATTTTGCTCAGAGGTCTCTTATTTCAGGCTTGAGGTCCTTTATCGTGCCGTAAATGTACGACACGGGACCCACGGCTTTGCTTTACTTCCCTTCCGAAGGAAGCCACACTTAGGATTTTTACGCCCGAAAAAAAATCCATCGGTACTGCAGGGATCGAACCCGCGATCTTGGGTTTAGAAGGCAAGTTACCACTACACCACCAGGACCGACACGATCCTTAGCGAAATCGAACACAGAGAGGGGGACTTGTCGAGCTCTGCTAGCAGACAAGGAAGAGGAAAGAATAGATTCATTATGATGAAAGTGCGGCAGTGCAGGTCTGAAAAGATTGAAAAAAGGGGAAAGGGGGGGGGAGAATACAAATTGAATGAATTTAACTGTGTGTGGAACATTTCTATTGTTATTTTCTTTTTATTATTTTATTTCATTATTAAATATGATTTTTTTACATTTTATTATTATGGATATATAATATAATATCTCTGAAGTTCTAACATAATTTATTATTAACGCAGTATTTAAAAAATTCTGGAGGATATCATTTTCATTTAAAGGTGCGAGTAATAAAAATTGCAAAAAAGTAAACTAAAAATTTCTCTTTTCGTAAAAGGTGTTGGGCTTAATCAAATCAGCATGACTAGGCTGAAAAAAGCGAGTTAACGTGAATGTGAAATTAATGCTAGAATAGAAAACTATACTGGATGAGCCACTTAATTCAACCCCCATTTTTTCTTAACTTTTTGCTATTTATTTTGTTTAAATGCAATAGTGGCATCTTTCGTTAAACGCAATTATGTTGCACTTGCCGTTATAAGGAAAGAAGTTCGCTCTTAAACGACCCTAATATTCTTTCAGTGATAAGTGTTCTCTCCGAAAAAGTAGCTATTATCACATTTTACAATTTACTTTAAGTTACTTATGAATTATTTAAATAATTTTAGCTTCTCTTATTTCTAAACAACACAAATAAACTCAAAGAACGCCGAAAGGTCTTTGTGGAACGAAATATGCTAAAAGGGGATTTAACGGTACACACACAGAGTGAGATGTGATTAAGAACGGCACAGTACCTGAGAATGGTTTTGTTGCAGCGTCCAAGAGGTACAGAAAACTAGCCTTGAGCGTCCAACAGACTGGGGCAGAGAACTGAGCCGATAGATTGGTGCTGTTGGAAATTTTAATTAGGAGGAACCTAATAAAGGCCCAGCGCGATATTAAAAATACAAACGATGAAGCTGCGGCTGTTGTCTTGTGGTTCCCTGCGGCAGGTGGGACAAACGTCCAACCAGCGCCCCCCCCCCCTATAACAACTCTCCTCAGAAACAAAAGAAACAAGAGAGGTAGAGGATTCTGGGTAATATAATTCCTCTAGTATCCTCGCTGTGCTGTATTTTGTATTCTTTTTTGTCTCCATTCTTTTCCTTCTCCATTACTTTTTATGCCTTTTGTTTTTTTGTAGTATAGACATACATACAAACATACACACTGACACAAACATTTGTGTTCCTGTTGGGTAGTTTAATCGCGGAAGTAAACTGGTTACCTTTGTTCCATAGCAAGGTAAGACCACAGGAGACTACAAACATCTTGTTAACGAGAGTGCAAAACTTCATGTTTTATCTTCAAATGTATTCTTGACCTTTGTTCGCCAAAAGATTCCCAGAATTTCCTTAACAAGTTTTCACATCAACGCTTCTAAAAAAAAAAAAGCTAAGCCCTTGCTTAAGACTTTCGAAACTTTCCCAATTCTGTGATGTGCTTAAAATACCGAAAGAAAAATTTAACCTGTTTAAAAAAAAATAATAATAATAAAAACACTTGGGAGCCACTGAACTTAAATTCTAACAGCAGTTTTGTTTACGTAAATATTTATGGGTCACAAATTCCTATTAGTATTTAATTATTAGTAAAATAATAAATGCTTTTAAATAAAGAGAAATTATAGCGAATTCTCTTAAATACTTCATATATGGGCTATTACATGTGAAATTGTACGAAAAATTATAACTGAGTTTATATTTTTAAATTTTGATAAAAATTTTATAATAATACTATATACAAATACGTCTATTTTTAAATATGACACCGCTAGATATAATCCAACAAAATTACCATATTTTATTATATTTGTTCTTTTTAGAGTTATATCTCTCTGAAACCCATTAAATTAAATTTTTAAATAATAACTTATTTTAAAGTACATATCTCGCAGACCTAATGAGTTGTAAATCATAGTCAGTAGTTTACAGTATTAAGAAAACATCTTTTTTATGCGAATGCGAACGATTTTTTCATAAAGCAAATAAAAAATAAAAAGGCCAAATTGCAAATTATTAAGACATAAGTATGAATTTTAGATTCCTCTTCAGGGTAAATGAGTATACAAAAATAGTTTTGATACATAGAAGTACGGTCTTTATGTTTGCCTTATTAGTCAAAGTTACTAAACAGCTAGCACTCAAAACTTCTCGTTAGATTCCGCAAGACGGAACAATAAAATTTAATTCAATAGTATGAACTTTTATTGTGTCAGGTTTACAAGTACACAAAATATGTAAATATATTTGTCGCATGGGTCACACGATCGTACATGTCAATACAGTGTTTTAACAATCAAAATATAAAATACTCCTAAAAAAGTAACATATATACATACATATATGCACACATACATATAAGCCTACAATATACATAAAAATAAGTACATACATATATAAACACATATACATAACACATAAACATAGATATACTTACATCGCACATTTTACATGAAATATTCAAAATATAAATTTTACCTACGAGTCCCCTTTCCCTTTACCCACCCTTCCTCCCCAACTCCCCTCTCTTCTCTATAGCCATTAATTTTCTTTGTCGGGTCTTCGCTATAAATATCCCAGTATGTGTGTGTGTATGTGTGTGTATGTGTGTGTGTGTATGTGTGTGTGTGTGTATGTGTGTGTGTGTGAGTGTGTGTTTCTCATGCACCACCACTTCCAGCCACACGATCAAACTTTTGTTGGAATTGAGAAATTTTAGTGGTAAATACCCATTTCTTTACAACCTTTTCCCTGTATACTGCCAAAATTAAAAAAAAAAAAAAAATATCAGAGAAAGAGATAGAGAGCAATCAACAGTTTTTTTTTTTTTTTTTTTTTTTACCTGTTTTCCGCGATGAAGTTTATTTATTAACATTGGAATATGTGAATACACCTTGGCACTTAAGCTACAAGAGTCTTTTGTGCACTCCTTCAATACTAACTTTGTTATTTCAGACCTAGAAGTTAGTAAGCTCTATAATCTTTCCTACAAGCTCAGGAATTACAACTGCTAAAGAAATGAATCCTTTCCAGAGTTTCACACTCTTAGTAAGAAGTGTTTTGCTGTTTCATTAAGCTCCTCACATAGACGGTTTATGGGATTTTCGTCGTACAGTGTCATCGTCCTTAGTTGTTTACGGAATTGCCAAATTCCAGTCCCTAATCATTTCAATAGCCTTCCTACACAGAAAGTTCTTAGTCACAGTGTTATAGGATCTTCTTACATATTATGTCATGATTTTTCATGATTCATTGATATATTGCAGTTTCCTTGTCACTGCTGCAGAAAAGTTCTAGTTCTATGGATCATTTTTTGTTCCTTTTTGGGGAGTTTATCTGCCACCTCATCATCTTCTATGCCGTGATATCCGAGCACCAAACAAAGTTCTGATTCTTTGTGGAAGGGCTAGTAAGAGTTGGAGACATTCCCATACAAATCTACAGCTGACGTGATGAGATTTTCATGCACTAAGTGAGAATATTCATTGATTAATATAATTTTCCTTCTAGCAGAAGCTAAGGCAGATCATAAGTGCTATTACTGTTGTCTGAAAAACTGCCTGAGACATACAGATATCTTTATTTTTGGCAATACTCATTAAGAATTTCCTGTGGAGTTTTCTGTAAAGAAAACAATTGATATTTTTCATACAGTAGGTGAGTTTTCTTCCATTCAGTCAGATTATTCTCCAAATCTGGTTCTAAATTTTGTGTGTAAAATTCCGTTTTGTATACAGATGACATGTCAAGTACTGTGCTATGGTTTTTTTTTTTTTTCTGAAGTGTGTCCAGGATTATGATGCCTGTCTCTCCAATTTCCACAGTATTAATCCGATAAACAGTCTTTCTAGTTATTGAGAAGTTGATAATTTATGAATAAACCGATTTTATCTGCTAAAATTGTGTATTAAATATGGCACAAACATATTAATTATAGAATTTTATTAACGATTATAATATTTACTTGTTTTAAATGTCTGGCATTAGTTTTTCTCGTTTATGTCCTTTAAAAATGTTGGTTTCGTAAATATTAATTTATCCCATTACAACAGGAAAACTTAAAGAATAACCATCTCAATTATCCCACAATTCTTAACCGTCTTTATACATATACACAGTATCCCCAAATCATCATAGATTTTTTTAAGTTATACCATCGTGCACTTTCATGGCACGCATTGGTTGCGTTTTGCTGTGGTTTTACGGGTGAGATAAATTAGATGTTATTTAAATATTATCTTTTCTTTTAATTCTTTCTATAATATTTTCATTTAATTCTCTTCCTCTTATATTCATTTGGCGCTACAGTCCTGGGTGAGCCTTGGCCTGCCGCAGCGACCTCTGCATCCTCTATCTCCGTCTTATAACTTAATTGATAGAGGGCAGTGTTGTAGAGTGGCATGATAGCATGCCGCCGGTCGCCTATCACGCGGCTTCCTGTTCGGAGAACGCCACCTCGGTTACTAATGTATGCCCTTCCTCCTCTACGTGTGTACTTATATTAAATATAACTTCTTTTAGCTTTTAGAGTTTCCGACCTGCGAATTTCAAGCAGATATGTACGTTCTTAGAGTCAAGTATTGACGATTGTTGTTGCTGCTTTACCTAACACGTAATATGGATCATCTATTCCGGAAAATGATACGGCGATTTGGAATATCGTATACTTTTTTACAAAGCAATACAGTTTTAAGGTGCCTTGTTGTTATATTTCTAATAAAATGGTTTGTATGCTTAAATAAAAACCCATAAATACAATTTTTAATAAGCATAAATTCCTACTGTAAAGTTTCAAAAATGTGAAATGCTGATGCGTACACATCATCCAGCATGTATATTAGAAAGATATGGCGCGCGCGCAACACACAGGCCGTATGTTTTAGTTCGTCAATCAATAACACAGGTTACTACACTGGATTGTGTTGTTTAAACAGAAATATTATTTACACCACGCACACTGAATTAGCACATTCGCGTTGCATTAATATTGTTTGCCGAATTTATTGTCAGTGCCCAGACAAAATCGTTTAAATGTCACACTTTCTGTTGGCGTTCTGTTATATGTTTTAAAGCAAGTCACGAATTACTATTACTGCGCTACTAGCACTGTAAACTGACAATGCTACACTTTTATTGTAAGACATTTCTTTAAATAGAATAGCAACTGCGGAAAGTATGTATCTCAAATATGTTAAAGGATGTACACTCAGGGACAAAATTAAAAACGCTGACAGGACCTGTAAGTACAAATCATCAATAACTAAGACACATAGATAGTTAGCAGAAAATTGGACGGATAATTATATTAGAATGCATAATAGCCTAATACTAAGAAACCGTATCTGAACAAACCACGAAGAAGGGCAAGGCGGCAAGGATTTTGAAAAGATGGCCGGAAAACGAGCCTAGCCACGTTGTTCATGAGAATGATGATTCTGTTCTTTCCTTCCTTTAAAAGCACCTCACAGCATCTTATACAGCAACTATCAAAAAGTTGGAATAAAGTTCAAACATTTTTCTACAATTTTTCAAATATAAAATAAAACTTGATGAGGCGCAGTTTAAGGATGATTTAAGGCCAAGTAGGATGCCTGATCAAGAAAGAGTGCGAATATTTTTCCCTAACTTCCTTGATAGTTACCTGTCGGAACCATGAATATTTGAAAACAGCGAGATTCTATTATATTGCCCATAGGTAGCAGCACTATCATAACAGTCGGTTGGTAGTAGTGCTGTGTGTTGTAGATCCTGCTTGTATTTTACAAACTACAAAAATGGGATGGTACGGGAAGAGCAGTGCGGAGCGATATAATTCTTAAAACCTACAGCCTTGGAAACATGAAAAGCTGCAGAAAGGATACGGTGAAGATGTGCTACTTCGTGCAATGCTTAGATGGTTTATGGACTTCAAATAAGGGCGAATTTCCGTCATTAAAAAGGTGGGCCTGTGTTTCGATCTCTTCATGACAAAAGGTCCACATCAACACAGTTGCTGTGATTGACTGTGAGGATTGGCGGATAACTTTACGTAAAAACAGTGAAGTATTGAGAATTTCTTATGTCAGTCATATTCTGAACAAAAGATTGCGAACGGAGATATGCCATGAGATGCTGCATCTCTTTGTTATGGAGAGGATACTGCTTGAAATCAGTTATCCGGTGATAATCATGACTGCATTATTATGATCAAACCAAAACAAGCCATTACAGTGTGGAAATTGCCAGGTGTTCCAATACCAAAATAGGCGGAAGTTGTTCCATTTGCAGGGAAGGGGATGGTGATTACATGTTTTGACAGTAAGGGAGTGATTTAACACCACACAGTTCTCCTTCAGGAACTTATTATACATCAGTATTGGCTACGCTGGCGTAGGATACAAATAACTGGCCACAAGTTCATTGGGATGGGTGGAGATTTCATTATGACAATGCATTACCTCAAGTTGCCAATCACGTCAGGCAATTTTAGGCTAAATTCAACATTAATATATACTGCATCCGCCTTATAGTCCTGACCTCGCTCCTTTTACCTTTATCCCCCCCCCCCGACACTTAAGGTAAAGCTCCGGAGAATTCAATTTGTGAACTCTGAAGCAGTGCTGAAGAAATGTGAGGCGATTCTCAACAATAACCTGACAAAGAAAGCCCTCGAGGATTGGCAAAAACGCTATAAGTACATTTAAGTAGAGGGGGATCATGTAAACATAAAATAGAGCAATAAACATGTGTGAAAAAATCCATCTCAGTCTTTCTTTATCAACCCTAGTAGTTTGCGAGATATCGCCATGTGTAGGGCTTGAACTTTCAGACTATTTTTAAACAAATCCCATGATCCTTTAGCAAAAAGCAATACATTTTACGGATTATTAATTAAACGCAGTACGTATATATTTGCATTTTGTGTACAGTTTAGAAAAATTATCAACAATGTGTTGCAGTTTATCCTGGACGTCTATCTGGATATCTCTCTGTGTACACAGTACAACAAAGTCCATTCTTCCTGCATCTCCATTCACTGGGATCATGCCAGTGTTCCAGCATTAGTAAACAATACCATCTTCTCTAGCACCTCCAACAGTTTCTACTTCTAAGTATCGATATGGACGTCTTACTGTATTCTGTGTAAAAGAAACGAAATGTAAACACAAACATACACATACGGTCGCGGTAGGCAGAAACTGCAGTGCATTAAGTCTAGTATCTAAGGAGTTGAAATATGACAGACAACTTCATAAAATGTTTATAAGACTAGGTCTTTGAATTTCAGAACCATTAAATTGCATTATACTCTTTATAATTTCCATAAATTGTAGACAAAATGCGAAGATGGACATGCACTACTTTTGCCTAACAAACGTATTGCTTTTTTTCCTAATGATAATTGGCTAAAACAGTGTCAAAGTCCGATCTCTATAAAAGGAGATATCTGATAAACTATTTTGTTTAGAATCGCGCAAAACACATTGACATTCTAATCTAATCTAATTTTCTTGTAGTCGATGGACAATGTCTTATTTGAAAAAAGAAATAACTTTGTGGTATAAATACATTTAAAAAAATTGTTGGAATCGTTATTTACACTGAACATAAATTCAGTGAAAACAGCGCATCAATAGCGCCTTTAGTTGCAGAAATATTCGCGGTGGTAATTTGATTCGCTCTGTATACAAACTATGTAAAATTAATATTCATGTGTGTGGCGTTTGCTTAAGTTTAAACAAAGTTGATAATACCACCTTAAGGTTCTGTAAATATCTGAACATTACAACTTTTCTGAAGAAATAAACTTGTATTTTATGTTAAATGAAAGAATAAGAAAATTTTATATTTATATAGAAGAAGAACAGTAAGATCTTACGTAGCTAATGACGCACTAGTAACATATAACACGAGTGTCATCCAAATTTAAACTTTACGGAGCATGTCATGTCGTTACCAAGCAAGAAGTTGATAGAAATATCGTATTATTCAGTATTGTTTTGGTACAGAAACAGCAGTATCTGTGACATTATCTGAGCAAATTGTGTTAACATTTTGACATTAATATATTCTCTCTGGTAGAGGAAAAGAGTCTGAAATTCGCTATTAAGTAGTTTTATTTTTGATGTTTGGTGTTACAGGGTGTGTGTAGGTTAATTACAAGAAAACATCTCGTATTTCAGATTTAGATAGCCATCAATGTAAGCGGAATAACTCATAAAGAAGTGTTAATAAAACTAAAGTTTAATGAATTAAGAAAGTATATAATGCTTTAAACACAAAACACAAGGGATTCTTCAGGGATACCAATATTGCTTAAGAAAGAATGGAAAACTAGAATACATAGCTATAATTTTATTAACGAAAGAATTATAAATATAAAATCAAAACTCCTAGAAGATACCAGTCATAAGAGTACATGCCTGGGAAGATGGAAGCGAGCCTGGAATTTTATTAATCAGTGATACTCAAATGAATACAATATGTGAAACTAATTTGAAGCAATATTTACGGCTTCGTCCCTATTACTATTGTTATTATTGTAACCAATGTATCGCCTATATTATTATTATTATTATTATTATTATTATTATTATTATTGATGTATGTGTTTATTTTCCTAAAGGGTGTAATATGTAATGACCATGAATAATGTATATTTAACAATTTAATGTTCTTGTACACTTGTAGTATGGCTGAAAATTCATATAAGTAGGAAACTCTGTACTTTGCCTGCCATAGAGAGAAAACCCTCCAGGCAATACAGTCTTGTGAAAGTCAGATCTTTTGTAAAATTGAGATAGAAGTCTTTTGTATCTTGTCTTTCTAAAAGACGTGTTTTCTTAGAACTGCCGTTCCTTTATCTTGTATAGTATTTAACCCCGCTAGGAGATAAACAACCTTAGCAGCTGATGTAACGGTTCTCCTTCAAACTTACGTATGACGGAAGAGGTTTTAACTACCCAAAGTTAAGAACGCATCAGATGAGGTCAAGAAAAATGGAATCTAGCCAGTGACGGGGCTCGGTTTAAAAGTATGAATCTAGTCGCGATGCTCTGGGACTTAAGCGTCCCAACGATGTACGTTTGAATTCTGTATAGCTCTGAAAGTTTACTCAGAGATAGAGAAATGGCAGCTATATTTTTACATAAAGCGCGTATACTACCTGGTTTAAATCTTACGTATTAATTTTTTCCCTCACACACTCTTGTTGCTTGTTTATCTGATTCCATGCATAACGTTACCTTCGATATTCAATATTTATTTTTATTACTTTCATTTGTCTTCTTGCCATAGAAGAATTCAAGCAGTTCGAAATATAGCGATTACAACTCTGTGACTTTTTCTTAAAGTCTCATCCTTTTCTGCTTTTCTAATTATTATTAATTTACTTATTTATATATATCATAAATGAGTGGCAACAAAATTAGATAAACATTTTAAATTAAATATTATCAACTTACACACAATACATTTTTTATACGATAAAGTTATATTTGCTAAAAGACAGAATATTCTTGAAAACGTCACTATACAAGTAGATAAAATAGCAAAATAATACAACTTAGTGTTTTATTCTTTTCTGCGTTTCTAATTATTGTTAATAAATATATATATATATATATATATTATAAATGAGCAGCAACAAAATTTAGATAAACATTTTAAATTAAATATTATCAACTTACACGCAATTCTTTTTTCAGACGAAAAAGTTATATTTGCTAAAAGAGAGAATGTTGTTCAGAAAGCCACTATATAATTAGATAAAATAGCAAAATTATACAACTTAAATATTTCGCATATAAAAACTAAAACACGGTCATTCCAGAGGAAAAGGAATAAAAGATGTAAAATAGCCATTAGTTACAAAATTATAGAATAGATTACTAACTTCAATTATTAAGGCTACATTTCGATCGACACAGGAAAGATATAGACACAAAACTAAAATATTTCAAGCGATCGGTGTAACAATCATAAGAACATTAAAAAATAAACAAGATATACACAATTAAAACTATGCAAAACAGGGCCAGTTTTCTGTTACGGAAGTTCAAACTGGACATTAAGCATACAGGATATGAGAGAATAGAAAGTTCTAAAATCAAATCCCCTCAATCGTTAGGTGGATATATTAATAGATCAGAAGATAGAAATAAGAGATTTGAACATCTACAATTTAAATAGATAAATAGAGGAATGAAGAACAGACTGGTGGCAACATATAAAGAAAATGCCAGAACGAAAATTTATACTTTATTATGTATCCTAAGGCTTTAGAAACAGAGGTAAACCATTTTTAAGACGGAGAGACAATCTAGTAAACTTTCTTGAAGTCGGAAGAGGCGAAGAAAAATGTCGATTGAAACGTCAACCAGACACCATGACACATAAAAATGTTCTGTTCTGTCTTGATGGATACATACGAAATTGCTCATTACGTGAATATAAAATATAATGGAAGATGAATGAGCATTATTTAATATTAACCTACGTTTTGGATAAGGAAAAAGTGGCAAATGTATAATTGTGTGACAATTTTCAGTACCTGCAACATCGAAGAGATTTTACTCAGAAAAGCGTATTGTTAGAAAGTTTAGAGAAGGATGTATATGGCACGTATTAATTGACTGCACCTTTGACGTCCTTCACAATCAGCTTCTGCAATGTGAACATTGGTAAGGACGTGAAAGAATGTAAAACACTAGGTGCTGTTGTAACAAATACATATTTCTGATAGCCGTTTAACAAAACTTGTAGACTTTGTAACAAAAAAACAAACCAATTATTTACACTTATTTTGTGAATTAGTAGTCTTTAATTCTGATACCATTAAGTAACAATAGTAATATTATTATAAACATAATAAATGTCAATGCGTAGAATTATTTACCAACTATAATTGCAGAAAACAAAGTCTTAAGATCTGTTTTATTCACAAGTAAATTCGAGCATTTCAAAGTACACGTTTTAAACGGAGAGGCTTGTTGGATATTTATCGGATATTTGCACAGATATCTCATCTAGAACATTCAGATGCCTATTTTAAATGGTTAGGCTATGCATTGCAACATGAATACCTCATATCTGATGACAAGCAACTACCCATCTGGCAGCTATCCTCAATTTTATGAGAAGTATCTACCTTCACCCCGTGTGTGCTATCCATCCGAAAAACAGCCTTTACACTACAACCGTGTTCTTCGTCGGCTTTGGTTTTCCATCAATTCCTTCGCAAGACCTTTCTATGTAAAGCACACAGAAAATGTGATTATGGAGGATCAAAGGACCCAACGAATTTTCCAGCCCGAAATGTGTACAAGAGTTCCTGCTGCCTACCGCTGCGAGACAATATCCGTACCTCCTTGGTGATTTTCACAACCGCTTTCGTTGCGAATACTGTGTTCTTTTCTCACATCATAGTGGAGACAGGGTCTACATAATTTGTCTCAAGAACAACGAATATACTTTTCTTCACTGCTGAGAATTACTTGGCACTATTAAATCCCATTTTTGCCATGTTAACATCTTAACTTTTTTATCCTTCTCTCCCAACTAAAAAAACACCAAGGTATGTGATCTTACAACCTTCTAGTCCTCCGTATTATTCATATTCATAAAAAATAAACATTTAAAGTGTGTTTATAAAAATTTAATGATAACGACTGCCATTCTTGCATCATGTACTTATGTACAATAGTCGTTTTCCAAAATATTGTACAGTGCAGTAGTTGTTTTGGCTTCGCTTTACCAAATAAGGTAGTGCTGGCAGTCGGCAATTGAACGAACGCTATACAACAGCTCAAGTTGCTATCGGCAAAGCAAAATATATATCAAGAAAATATTGAGGTAAATAGCAGCTTTAACGGACAAATGTGCACGGCTAAATTAGTAAAATAGTTTAGATATTTAAAAATTATAGCTATCCCTAAAACGTTGCTTTTTTAAAGACAATGTTGAAAAAGAAAAGCTCACAGTTTGTCTGGAGACATGAACATATGTTGCCTCTCTGCTCCCTAAATGGTGATTATTTCTTTTCGTATGTGTTCTGCAGCTAATATTTGTGATTTTTATTGGTAAACTCTTCTTTTGTAAACTACTCAAAAAAAAGTATCACCATGCGATCAGTTTTCTTTCCCCCCGGAGAGTTTCGCCTACATGCGCTCGTTAGTCGTTTAGCAGACCGGCAAGCCTGGTTTCAGTGATTAACGGGAGAGTAAAACAATACAACAAACCAATTTAAAAGGCGCATTACTTACCATATTATCAAATGAGGTTTTGAAACTGCCTGCCTTCATTCTCTACACATTTTTGACACCTCTTTAGCAAATTATTCATCATCGCTGTAGTTCATTTTGAGAAATTCGGACTATTTTTGACGTCCTTTAGTGCATGTATGGTGTGCAAATTCGTTTTGTACACGACATTTTCTTTAATTTACCCCCAAAGATAATAATCGCAAGCTGTTAAGTCGGGAAACCGAGAGGGCCACAAATTCCTACTATTGACTCTGTCTTGTGAAAACATATTGTGAATTGCTCTCGTAGTGTTATTTGCAGTGCGAGCAGTGAAAAAAGGGGTTAGTGCGGTATTCACATAAATAACAAAACCAACTCATGCTATAACAAAAAAAGATCCTATGGTTCTTTCACCACTTGAATCGTACATACGCTGTGCCGCTGTAAAAACATGAGGCATAATGCACTTTATGTATACTGTCGAATTAAGAAACGAACAATACAACACACACCCAAGAAGGATTGGATTATGAATGCAAGTCAGCAAGGTCAACAAGTAAGCAAGCAGACTTGCTACCTCTTCCACAGCGCGGCAAACGATGGGGATCCCGCGCATCAGGGGAAAAGCATCATTGATCGCACTATATCTTGACTTATCATCTTTGGGCGAGGCTCCGATAAATGGTACAATTTTATTTACCTATTAAGATCCTAATGCAATATTTTGCATTTAAGAGTTTAATTGTTGGTATACAGAGCATTCACCTTAAAATACCAATAAAAAAATGGAAATGATCAGAAATGTGTATGCTGAAATTGTATATACCTTAAGTTTGGTAATGCAATTTATGTGACAAGGTTGCTAGGGAGTAGTAACCAAGATTGAAAAAAAAGGGGGGGGAGTCTATATCTCTGATTAGAAACTTATTTAGTTAAAACTCTTAAAAGATTTTGACGCCATTAGAGTTGGAATTTTAATTTTTCGTAGATTTCAACATGACCGCCATTTGTAGTAATGCGGATGCCAAAACGGTACTTCACTTCAGTCCAGGTTTGCTCAGCATTTAATAGTAAGCACTTGTAATGATGGGTTTAAGGACTTGACTTTTCAAAACAATCAGATGAGCCAATAGCGTTCCATACACATTATCCTTTTATGAATGCCCTAAGAAAGAGAGTCGAAGAGAGTCAGAACTTGGCGGCCAAGTGACGGCTTGTAACTTGTATACGAATTCTAAATATTCCGTAAATTCCGGTTCTAGAAATAATTTTTTTTTTAGAAATATTTTTATTTTGAAATCGACGAGTAAACCCCTCATTCTACTTACCTATATCTTATTATTATTATTACTATTATTATTATTATTATTATTAAACATATATGACATATTTTACACTCAATGAAGTTCTTTGTTTCTATACTTAGGAGAACAATAATTTTTTTTTTCATCGTTGCATTTATTAATGCATGAATTTCAGGGGTGAATAGGTATCCTATAAATAGCATTATAAAATAAATACAAAGGCTTGCTGAAAACATTCACAAATAAAAGTACCTCACTATCCTACTAGAGACATTAAATGTGAGATAATGGAAAGGCTGTGCATATATGATAGCAAATAGCTTTTTGATGTTATATAAATGATATTATTGCCTTTCTGATATTCTGAGTTTGCAATTTGATTACTTATTTAAGTATCTCAATGAAATACTTTAAAACTATATTTAAATAAACAGACATGTATTGCAATAGGTATTTTGTACATTTTACTGTATAATATTAACCTCTTCTTAGTATTTTTATGCTTAATCGTTTAGGATGTATAGGAACATACCCCGTAATAAACGAATTATTTTGTATTTTATTAATTAGTATTAATCTCTGCAGATATTTACAGCTTAAATGAAAGTTCAAAACTTTTGTAACGTTCAGTTACATTTCTTAGAGTAGCTCAAGATGAAATATCAACTGAACACTTTGAAGCGTTAAATATCATTTACACCTATTACCTTCATACATTTTAATGGGTCCTAACAGTGCTCATGTAGTATTTGGGGATGGTCAGAGTCCTACATCGACAGTATAAGAGAGTAAAAATATTATGAAACAAATCGCTAAATATTAAAAAAGTAAAAATGGTATATGTTTATAAAAATTAGACAAATAGGTACTAAACCCTTTCAAGACATTTCTGTACATAAAAGAAATAAATAATTATTTTTCTTAACTGATATAATATAAAAGCACATTAGTATTCATGTAGAGCATTCCAGAACATCTGGATTTCTCCACAGCAATCTGATACGAAGCTATTGCAAATAACTAAACTTGTGTGGGATTGCAGTTTCTTGGGAAGGATAAACTGCAGAACAGCGTTATTACAGAAGCTTCCTTACCTTGACTCACGTCCTGATATTCCCACCGGAAATTGCGAGCCGACCCCGGAAATTGGAAGATGCTACAGAAGTTGAACTTACCTGTAAGAGGGAGAGAGAGGGACAAGAATTAAAACCGCAAGCAAGTAATGAGCTTAGGGGATATAGCGTCCTACAACGCGCTATCTACCTCTCTTCTGCAGTGGTAGGTTTGCACCTTGAGTTTTGCTATCTAGAGTGCAATTTATAAAATAGGAAAGAGCTTTAATGTAATATTTTAACTAGAGAATCCAGGTCCCTCTTGTATAGGTATATATACCTTGGTGGGCCAGTTAGTTTCTGAAACTAATAGGTTATGAGGATTCTGAGCGACTTTGCAGAACACTCGGTAGAGATATTGGAACAAAAATTAATTTTTGGCTTTATACATCATATGAAACTACATATTTAGCAGATTACACCGATTTATAATTCCTGTTTGTATGGGGAATTGATTAAGGACAATTTAAATTTGACCACAATGCTGTTATGCAAAGCATAACACAATTCAGTCACAAATAGCGAATTACTACAATGATAGCGTCTGCAATCCAGTTCCTCTGTTAGGCTTAAGGTTCCACAAAATCCCAAAAGAGACCAATCATAATCAACTGGGTTGAAAAGAGGGTAGCCTACACAATAACGAAAACGCCATTTTGTCATTTATCTTAACCTGCATATTTTTAATTTTAGGTGCACTTTTCTTAAAAACTGTGCAATTCCTTGTGCATATAAGAAACACATTCACCTTTATAGCTGGTGAAAGCTTATACTACTGTATGCATGAGAGTTCTGAAAAAATATATATGGTTAGAAATATACATAAAATAATGACATTTATGCAAATGTTTTAACAGTTTTAACTTTTGCTTTAAATTACATATTATTTCATCAGAAATGTATGTGAAATGTTTTTAAGCTGATTTTGAAATCTAAGGATGCGGATATTAATATGGGAAAAGTGCACCTAAAGCAACAAAAATACTAAAAATTAATATTTTATGTGTTTTATTACAATAAATTTGAAATAATATCAATTATGTTTGTCTAAAATTTAAAAACAGTTTATAATTTGGAAATTATTATTTAATAAGTGGTAAAATTCTTATTTGAATATACAGTAAGGTTTTTCAGAAATCTTAGCATATATTATATGAAGTTCAGCACGAAAATTTCAATTATGATTCTACTAATTGCCCTTCAGTTAAGTATCGCCATATCACTCTTAGTTACTAGAAGTAGGTTTGGTGGTTCTGCGCTTTTAAGAGGCATAAACTGCTTCATATCCCCGCCAAACAAGTATTTGTCTACTGAAAAACCTTACGCAGGAAAGACCCTTTCTTATTTATTATTTATTTGTTTTGTTTTGCTGAATGTCTTATATCTTATTGTGAGTATCTAATGTAATATCTTGTGCTATATCAAACATAATTAATGAATCATAAAAACACTTACTATCCTTTGAACCCATGCGTCTGTTGAGGTTGTTTTATATTGTATAAAATGCATCCTTGCCTCACTCCCCTTCCGATACTCTATCCTTGTTGCACTAAATGCAGAATTCCACATTTCTACATATCGCATGTAGAGCTTGAATTATTTTCCCGGATATTCTGTTTACCCGCAATTTGAACCATAGTGCCTGACGATCGAGGGAATCAAAGACCTTCTTAAAAACAACAAAGGCACAATGAAGTTTTCTTCGTTTGATTATCACTTGCTTTGCTCTTAGAGGGTCTAGAATAAATGCGTCAGGGGCTTGCTAGGGATAGGGCGGATGATTGAGATCACTGACGAATTTGAGCGGAGAATGTGTCCCATCTAAGAGGGAGAATCGTGGACATATATATTGGCCAAATGTAAAGATACTGAAGTATGGAAGGAAAAGTATCTACCATATATCTTTACAAGATCGAATGTCGGTCCTGGTGGTGTAGTGGTTACCATACTTGCCTCCTATACCCAAAACGCGGGTTCGAACCCGGCCAGGACCGATGGATTTTTTCGGGCGTAAAAATCGTAAGTATGGCTTCCTTCGGAAGGGAAGTAAAGCCGTGGGTCCCGTGTCGTACATTTACGGCACGATAAAGAACCTCAAGCCTGAAAGAGAGGCCTCTGAGCAAAATTTGTCGGCCGTTTCACGCCCTGAGTTGAATGGGACGCTGATGACCTGAGCTGTTAAAGAGCGTCCTTAAATAAATCAATTAATCAATTAATCAAACAAGATCGAACAAAGAGAAGTGCTCAAGCTGGACTTTACTGGCAGGCAAGGAAGGGGAGGAGAGATTAGGTAAATTTCTGATGAAAGCGAGACAGTTCAAGTCTGAAAAGACTGATAACTGGGAAGGGGGTTAGCGGAAATAAATTGAGTTCAGCTGAATGTGAATCATAATTGGATTTGTATATTTTTTTACATGTATTTTTACTATTTTAAAAATTATTCCTCAAGTATTTTTATTTTATTTTATTTATTTTAACGGACATAGTACATTATAAATCTTCTAACTTATTTTAGCAGACATAGTTTATTATAAAATTTTCTACCTTCCTTTGGATCCGTGCGCCTATTGAAATTATTTTGTATTGTGTTGTATTGTATTGTATTCGTGCCAATGTAATTAACAATCTTCTTCTCCTACTACTACTATATAGGGTGATTCAAAAGTCGCGCCATAGGAAAACTCCGTTATTAGTGTAGGTATCGAAAAAGAGGGGGAAATTGTTAGAAATACGTAGATTTAAATTATGTGCGTGAATGTTGCAACGTAAGATGCCCCATTCAGGATAATTAAAGCAATTTTCGAAAAATGAAAAGATGATTAAATGGTAATGGTACTGTTAATAGTCTGCTTGAAAAACACAGATAACAGCGAAAACTTGACACCTGGACAGTCATTATGGCAAACTGAAACATTTAATCACTTGAACTGTCATACCGCTTGCGCTCTAATGCAGTAAGTGTTCAAATTGTTGACGGCACATCAGAATACGTTAAGCAACTATTTATTTCCAACAATTTTGCTCTCTTTCTTTTTTGGCACCTACACTAATAACCACTATGGAGTGCGATTTTTTTATCGTCCTATTTGTTAAGAAATAAGAAATGTGGGAGTATTAATTAAGTTATTTTTACATTGTTTGTCCAATTGTTTCATTTTTGTGTTCTATTTGAAGAATATCATTAGCTAAAATGTGTTTACAAAACTATCTTGGTAAAATACTGCATTTAAAAAAAGCTTATATGCCTTTACTCTTTTTCTACTGAAAAAATTCTCTGAAACTTTTACATTTCCTTCAGTTTCATGCATCGGAGACAGTAAAGAGAACATTTTCTACTAAATATTCCTATGGAATAGAAGATTCATCAGCATTTACAACTATTGCTTAAGGTACTCTTCTTTCTATTCTTGTTTCACGTAAAAAGTGTTAGAAATTTCAGCCTGTTACAGTCTCACTACCAGCTCTTTCTAAGTCTTTTTTTTTTCTGCTTAAAAGTTGGTAATTTAGAGCCATATAGAATATTCTAGACAGATGTTCATTAATTTATGCTTCATCTTCTAAACTCCTTGATAAATTTAGATGACTTTATTCCTAATTGAAAGGTCTTGCAGTAAATGTTTTGTTTTCTGCTAGTAGTCCATGCATAAGCAAAGAGTACTAAATACAATTTTGCCATATCTCATTAACTGTAGGGGCCGTAATTAAGTTGAGGAGTGCTGTCAGGGAGACAATTTAATTTTGGCACATACTCTGTTTGTGCTCCTGTACGTGAGTGAATGCGTTCCGTCTCTTATAGTTCATTCTCTGATGAACCTTAAGAATTTCGTTTCCACTATATATGCTTTGCTTTTATACAGTAAAAAATCGGTACGGCCATTACTTTTGGTACTTCAAATTTGTAATTTTCAAGAAATCTTTTTATTTATATTTTTAAATGTAATTCCTAAATCCTGATAATTTCAGTAGCCAACATCACTACTCATATAGTGCATCGGGATGCCACGTTATGTAATATGTCTTTTCTCCTTGTTTCATCCTTTCCTGTTAAGCTCCCTTTTCTAGAACTTTCTTAAACTTTCTTTATCTCTGATTGGTTAAATCACATAGCGTCATTCTTTCCCCCACTTTCTCCCTTCCTGAGGGGTAGCCTGTCATGAGTCAATCGCTAGTATTGCACGCGTGAGCACTGTTTTGGCCTGAGATTTGGAGACCAGAAGAGGCACCATTCCAGTTCTTATAGCTAATTTTTTTGCATTTTGTTTTGAAACAGTGGGCTTTCTTTTCATATTATGCCGGTGACCCAGGTATTGTTTACATAATTTTGTAATTTAATAATTCTTTTTTAATTTGTAATTTGTGGGAATTCTTTGCTAAACTTTTAAGTATTCTTTAACAGTGTTTCGGAGTAATTTTGTAACACAAATATCTTTTTATCTTTTTGCCAAATTTAACATTATTATGGCAAGATTTCAATATTTCTATTTTCTCATTTTCAATAATGATATTAATATGTACTACCTCTATATTGCAGTTCGGCTGTACTGCATTACTGTACTGCGTTACTGTATTAATTCATATTGTCAATAAATTAGAGTATTATTTCTGTTCCTGTGAAAAATGGTTCAAGTAACCATTTTTCATGATAAAATTCTAGAGGGCTGTTAACAGCAGTAATTTTCTAAAGAAGTTTTAAAACTATGCAGAGCTAACAAGAGAGTGCTGATATGCGAGACTTTCATTAAAATGCTGTGTTTATTTATTGTCTTATTCATTCATTTTAGTTATCATGGAATTATTTTAATGAATAATATATTTTTGCAAATAATAGAGATGTTTAAAATGCTTAAAGCGATGCGTTAGAACACTTTTACATGTCATTCCATTTATAAACCTATTCAACTTGGATTTTTTATGAACGAGACATTAATAGAACATAGATAAAACACGAATATCTAGGGTATCATATAATTCTTTATAAATGGACATATTCCAGAAAAAATGTTACCATTTATCAAAATTATCTGATATATTGAAATACTTAAATCAATTTCTTATTTATGTTGTGATGCTGCGATTTTTCAATAGTGTTTAACGCCCATATTTACAGTTGAGGCATCGCAGAGGGTGGTCACTGAGGGTCCAGGCCTTTAGGGTACCTCCGCGGCATTTACCATTTATGTGGACTAAGGAAAACATGAAAACAACCTGGGGCTCGATTCTCTTTAGAAATCGAGCCTCAGACCTCCTGCTCACGAGTCGGCGCCTTAACGACTTCGACCACTCGTGGCGATGTGTTGCTGTGATCGACAGGCTATACTCATGGCCTTTCATTTAGATAATTAGAGTCTAAAATGGGACTAAATAAAACCTAGATAGCCATTTTTCGAGTATCGTAACTAAGCTGCCACCGATTTCAAAATGCTTCGTTATCGCCGGTCTCTGTCGTCCACGCGGAAACTTTATGGGATTACAGCTTTTGTTAGTCTTTACTAATCCTAATAAATCCACGTTGAGATCCAAAGATGCTACTTCAAGAACGCAGCTGAGTATTATCAGTGTAATTAAAAGGAAATTTAACAATAAATTATATCATAAGAACAAATTATGATTATATATCGCCTGTTATTTGATTCACTAATATTCTAATAGGAATTATTAAATAATAAAGATGATCTTTCGAAATGTAGTTATCATTCACTGGCCACTTTTCTTTTAAGAAAAAGGATCAAATCCTTCTGCAGTGTATCGTCAAATGTAAGAACGATATGGTGCACAGAAAAGTTCAGAACTGCTGACTTTTAAGATGTGAAAGAAGATTTAATTCATATACATACCTTTCCCTTCATAGTGAACTTAAGAACCAGGACTCACCTTTAACGTAAGTAACTCTGCCAAAAGAATGTTCATAAACCTCGAGCAACTGACATACTTCCTTCACTTATTTTTACAATAAAAATATTAAATTTTAAAAGTATTTTGATAGTGTAGATCAATGAATTCCTCTCTCAAATTTTGTAGTAAAATATTTGTAGATGTTGAGTTTGGATTATTATTAATAAGAATATTTTGAGAATAACGAAGTAAATAAGAGAAATACGAGGAACGCTCTCCGTCAATCAGGTAGAACTGCCAATACAAGTTTACAGTTGAATCCCTTGGGGATATAGGTGACTGGCAGAACCAGAATGATATTCAGAAATTCCACTCGAGAGGAAACGGAGAGCTACGAGTTAAGATGGGCATCTTTTAAGGTGAAACCGAGAATGTAGGGAAGTTGCTTTACTAAAGCAGGCTTTGAAAAAATATAGAACGCTTACTACGTTTTCTCTGGTAAATATTCCAACACTACTGCATATAATCCAAAGAATGAATACCACCTGCCGAAAATCGTAAGCACTTGACAAAGATTATATATTTAAAAGGAAACTTTTCCTTTAAATAGCTTCAAGTTGTAAGTTGTAATTTTTTGAATAATGTGCTCCATTCATAAGTGCTTTATTTTAACACTAACAAACCTTTCTTTGTATGCCTAATAATTTCTTGATATCATAACTGTATTCAATTATTTCTCTTCTAACTGCAAGAAAATACAGATAATGGCATTGTGAATGTTTACAGCATAAAGAAAATATTTACAAAATGTACTGTAAAATGTTTGTTTCAGAAAACCTGCCCATATGTAATTGTAAATTTCAAAATAGTTTACTATAGAAGGAAAATATATCAATAAGAAGAGTAAATATGTTAACCGTATGAAAATTAAAGATGGGAAATAATTATATATAATTTGGAACTTGCGCCGTATATTTTGGGAAATAGTTTACAGAAAAAAAAATATGTATTTGTTTATTTATTTATTAGACCATTTAATGTTCCCTAATTCCTCTTCAATTTTCTTGGTTTTTTCAGTCTCCATTTTCTAATTCTTTTTCTATATATTGCTTAAAATTACACCTGTGTGTTTATTTGAGTTTTCCCCGTTTCTTCTACCTGTGGAACGCATTAGAATGTTTTTTAATCTTATTTCTGCCATTGCTTTAGCATATTCATAGTATTTTACTCTTTATTCTTTATAAAATCTAAAACTACGTTAAGTTAATTGCGATAATTATATTAAAACTACGTTTTTGTTTTTGAATTTATGTTTCGATCCCACAAGACCCCCATTTTGATATTGCTACCGTTCCTTAATTCATTCTATCACTACTTTCTAAGCTCATGCATTTCATCTATTCTAATTTTTTTACATCGTTTAATTTATAGTTTCCATTTTTCAAAACTATATCTTTTTAATCGTATCCAAAAATGTTTGTAATAAAATTAAATTTTCTATATTTTTTTTTCAAGTATGATGAACAGTAAATCAAACAACATATCAAAATAATAAAACTCGGAAAAGCAAGGTTTTAAACTTCTTAGGCGGAAAAAAAAAAAAACGAATTTTACAACACGGGTTGGGAAATACGGTAATGGAAAAGCATATCGTTTTTGTATTGCAACTGCAAATATCAACTAAGAGTTTGAAATAGTTCCTAGTAAGACTGTAATTTTTTTAATATAATTACATAATACAATGTAAAAAATATACCAATATAAATTATGTAATTACTTAAGACCATATTTTATCTTTTATAACCAGGAAGATATCTAGCAGTTAGAATTGCATTTATTGTTTTGTTGTGCAATCACGATGTTGTTTCTTTCTCTTTCCCCGTGAATTTCTCTTACCCTATACATGCGTGTTAATCAATACACACTTACGAGCTTGCAGTCAACCCCCAGGAAACAAGAGGCAGGACTCTTTTTTTCACTTCTTGTTTTTCTTCATATGCAAAAAGTGCATAAGTGTTAGCTCGAGGAGAACACTGTAGCCGGGATGCCCAAGTTGCGCGCCAAGGGCAATGTAAAACATTTGTCTCGCGTCTGGATTAAAGCGGAGTTATATTCAATGGTTTGGCCCTCCGCCCTTTTGTCAGAGTGCCAGCGAAGTCTCACAGATTCATAACGCAACGCACCCCTCCACCCCCGGGGCTCCTGCCTAGCACCCCAACCTTTATCTCCGTTTTAACAGAAGCAGAAGCAATTCCCGCAAGGATTGGAATTGTTTTCGGTAATTTTAAACAGTTCTTCTTCACGCCACAGATCTAAGTGTAATAAGGTTTCCTTGTTTATTGCTAACGTAATTCCATACTCCACATCGGCAGCCACTGAGCCTTCTGTTTGTGGTTCGCAGTATTCTACACGAGAGTTCTACCTATACGTAAATCTTCTACCAGCTTCTAAGGGACCTCTTTAAACTCTCGCCTTTACCGTGCCTTTAGCCCAGTTAATAGCAAAATAGCAAGTTCTGTAACCTCTGTAGAACCTTGCAAGCGTGACATGACCAGGTTCGATTGGCACTGATAGGTTTATTCAATACTGTGTTGTTATCGTCCTTCATTTTCCCTCTTTCTCCCATTCATTTTCCTATCCTTAGTACGTTCACTTTCCCATGAGCCGTGGTCACTGTTCATTGGTTAAAGCATGTGACTATAGTAAATATCGATCGCTTTGGGTTAGTAACATACTTCGCGATATAGATCCTGCCTTGTTGTTACAGTTACCATTTATTTGATCTGAAAAAATCGATTGGTTTTAACAAAGGGCTTTACTAATGGCGAGTAATAACTTTATGGCTAATGGTGCTTAAATCGTTTTATCTGATTGACACCTCGCTGAAGTTAGAACCAAAATTGCTTAGGACATGGGTCAGCGTACTTTGTTTAACCAGCAATCCAGTATACAAGTAGTTTTGTTCTTATTAAACTTTAAATTTTAGAATTTCTCAGTTAATATAGAATCATTAGGAATTCCTGTGTTTATATTGAAGTCAGGCACTGTTATTGTATATATTGGATTATTAATTATATTTCAATTTATTCATAAATATGAGTAATATTCTAAAGCTGATCTACTTTGGAATCTAATGGGTGTCTCTTTGTTAATTTTTAGCAGAATAGCCTATAACGCATTTATAAGCTTAACTTGTTTTGTTTATAGAATACATTTAAAGCATATTTTTGTAAATTATATTTTTCTCCTGTGATATTGGTCAAGCGGTCAAGCTGAATTATACGCGTTACTCTAATTCCAGTATGACTCCAGTTATTTTATTTAATTCTGGTACGCGGCATTAGCGGGAAAGTGCCGATGAGAGAATAGTAATGAGAAAACATAGCAAAGTCAGAAATTAGTAGCAAAGTTTCCATGTTAGATTGTGCTATATTCTGTTTAATGTACCAAAATGAATGAGGTTCCACAGGCGATGGACACTGATGATACATGAGATGAAATGATATATTGGGAAAGGATTTTTTTTTTAAGGAAGGAATCGTTCCAGGCTTAAGTTTAGGGTACCTCCCCGACATTTGCCATTTATGAGGACTGAGGAAAACCTGGAAAAAACCTCAGTCAGGAATGAGGGTCCTGGCGGGATTCGAACCCCAGACCTCCCGCCTTAAAGATTTGTAGCGGTTTAATGTACCAATAACTAATAACTTATGGGGAAATGAGGGCATTTTCTATTAAATAAATCTGGCCACTGGAACATACTAATTCTTACGTTTATTTGTAGACTTATTATATATCTCAGACGCAAAATTCATTTAGACAACTTCTCTTATTTGGCTAAACTGCATACCTAACCACAGATGTAACAGATTGCCTAGGTGAGGCATTTTCTGTCTAAATGTCAGATAACTTTAGGCGTCGACAGACAGTGAACTTATCTTATTAATAATGCATATCACATACGCTATTCATGAGTTTACGTAGTCGGCATGCCATGTTTAAAGCACTGAATGTGCTTATCTTCTCATGCTGAACTTGCTAGCTTACACAACACATACGCAGGCACTTTCGAACATTTTCCTTTCATGGCCATTAGGCATTCTTTAAAATCAAAAATTAATATTTTGTGAACTACAGATCAGCTGCTAATTCGCAAAGCACGTACACATTGACTGGAGATTATAATTATTGCAATAAAGTAACAGCTTACAAAAATGGAACTATCGTTGCATAAAAGTCCTTCACGCAGGAGCTGCGTAAACTAAGCGAATTCCTCAGCAAGTAGAACGACTTTCAAAATGAATATAAAATCCAAATTATGATCTTATTAATTAATTAAATAAGTTATGTCATTATTGTGTGGTATTAGGGAACAAAATTATAATTCTCGCAATCTATAAGTATTAAAAAAGAGAGATTACATTTTAGAATTATTATTATTATTATTATTATTATTATTATTATTGAGATTAAACAACAAAAATTAATGATATAGAATTAATTAAATGAAATATATGTCCACTGATAGACGAACTTTACTGTGCGAGCATTTCTAAATATAGCAATGTTTATGAACTGAGTCCTTGTAACATCTTTACATTCACAAAATAGAGAGAAATAAGAGAAAGTTTCGACTCACATTGTGTATTTAAAAAGATGTCCATGTGTTTCAATAAAATAAAAACATGTTACTATTCAGAAACAATTACAATATACTAAGCAAATATATACAATTAACAATAAGCAATGTACAAACGAAAGGTCCATTTATTTTCAGTGGCTTAGAAATTTAATTTAAATTTTATTGCAGTAAAAAGAAATGATGCAAACGTTTTCTGAATATTATTACAGAGCACTCTTAGGTTTTCAGATGTAATATTTACACAAATATTAGATTAATATTTCACATTTGCAATCTTCATGACAATGTTTTTGTCAAATATAAAACATATGCATCGTTATAAATACAGTTTATATGCTTGAGTTAGTTTGACCTTTTATTTTGAAACAATAGGGAAAAAATTCAACCCTAGAGCTCTTTAAAATTTCGGTTTTAAACCTTACTTCTAAATGGTCCGATTTCACTAATTTTCAGAAAACATATTTTTAAACTTTATTTAAATGATATATGCACAGTTTTGCTGTGGAAAAAAGTCAGTCACTAGAACCTACACATTTTAAATTTCGGTTTTCAGGTAAATTCCCACTCTTAATGGCCCGATTTTTCTGATTTTCAGAAAGTATTTTTCTTATTTTATGTAATGGTTATTTAGCCGAGATTCGTCGAGGAAAAAAATTGCGGCCGCGAGAGCGATTTTCCAAATTTTTCTTTAGGTTAACCCCTGCTCCCAATGGTTCATTTATTCCGGTTAAAAACTCAATGAATTGTTTGTTAATTGATGGTTATACGCAGAATTTCGTTGAGAAAAGGCAAAAATTGCAACCACTAGAGCGTTAAAAGGCTAACGTACTTCATTGTCATTTTCGGTGCCTGGTAGGTAGGATCGATGGAGATTTTCTGAAAATTTTCAAAAAATGTTTCATGGGTACAACCACAATTCCTTCGGAATTTGCTAAAAGTTACTCTGGAGAGATGTGGCATTTGAAGTATCTACGTTAGTAACTTATTCTCTGAAAATTATGGAAATATTAATGCTCAACAAATTGATAATAAATGAAAATGTGGACTCTTCACTTCATTTTTCCTAAAAACCTAAACCTACTATCTCATTTCCAACTACTTCTGTTGTTAGATTACTCCAAAAGTGATTTTTCATTCTCTCCATAACCTAGTTTCTTTCCATTCTAATAAAGCATTTCGATACTCATTTCAATTTGACAGCTTCTGTTTTGACTCATGCAAACCTTCTTCTAGCACATTTATTACAATATTATATATATACTTTTCCCCTATATAGACTCATTATTCATGCATGTACATAAATGTTATATTAAAGTCACTAAATATTTCCTGAACTGCAATATGTTCAATCCTTAACCTCATTTCTTTCCAAATATGTATTCTTCAATATCGCTCCATTATGAAATCTTTTCAAAATCTTCTTATCCCACAATACTTTAACGCCCTTGCCATAAATTTGTCTTTGTTACCTTTTCGTTCTAACTCTTCTTAAGCTTTCTCATTTGGTGAACTCTCGGTAGACTTAAAATTAGTTCTGCAAACAAATTGACAATTATCCAGTCCTCAAAAATGCACAAAATCTCTATCTACCTCATGTGGTATTTTTACCTCGACTATCGCTGCAGCAGCTCCGATGCAAAATTTAATGCATTATGAAGGTCAGCTAATTCCTGGGTGAGCGTTGTTGCCAAACTAAGTGGGTGTGTGCGGACGACAAATCTACACAACAGAGCAAGCCTCAATATGATTTTGAGAAGTCGGCTATTGCTCTAAACTGGAAAAAAGTGTGCTTTTTGATTATGTACTTATTATACACATTTCTCCTATTGTGACTGCACAGCGCTTCGCGTTTATGTCTAGAGAATAAACCTGTACTAGTTTCTTGTGACATTTTAAATATACGCGAACATGCCATTCGTGCCTAACTTTATTATAATGCGGCACTACAGGACTGTTTTGCTTACGTGTGCAAAGTTTACAAATTAAGATGTCTTTGCTTTAGTTTACTAAGTAATGAGAATCCAATGTGAATCAACAATGAATATCTGACTAACTATGAAAGTCAGAGCCTTGTGCATAAATGTTTTGAATTAAAAGTCCATTCTGATTATAATAATCAGAATGGGCGGTAGCATGTAGTCGATCATTATCATGGATAAACACCGCGTGTAAGGTACCTTTTTGTAAGAATAAGTTACTTTAATGTCCCTGGCTCCTTTTTTTTTTTTAATTGACTTCCAAAAACCGACATTGCTGTATTGAGATATACATAAATTAGAATGCATGAAGTGAACTGTGAGATTGTGCTTAAAAATAAATTTAGAGGGCAGTAAAGTGTATTATCGCTGTAATAACTCAGAACAAAGATGTGATGATCCCTACAAGCCATGGCAGTAGACGTAAAAAGGAAGTCGATCGTTGCATAAATAGAGACAATAGAAGTATAAAGCGCGAAAAAGCGAGGTTGATCATACACCTGCATCGCGTTGTAAATTTTAATTTAAATTAGTTGTCTGTATTTGTTTTGCAAACACGCTTTCAGTACCGAGTAGTTACTTTTCAGTTGAGAATTGTGCCAATGCCTTTTTGTTTGAGAAGTTTTCTTTTGTATCATTAGAAAGCCAGAGAGAATAATGAAGCTGTTGGGATCCGAAGTCCAGACCTGTTGAATAGGCATTTCATTAACTGATGATCACACGGATTCCTGTTTCCGTCATTACGCGCCTGTTTAACATGATCCTGTGGCTGTGACAGAATGTCAGATGGGTATACGGTTCACCGCAAGTTAGTCCTTCACTTGCCCTCCCTTCAAACACGTACACAAAGCTCATTTCCGTGTAAGCAGAAATACGCGCTCTTCTGGTTTATAACATCTTTTTAACCCGTAGCTAATTCGTGTTTTTTGACCTAAGATGTTAACCACTTATAGACCACTTAATGTTTTGTTTTCTAGCTTAGCACTCGCACACATTTAAGGAAGTATTTGACAATAACGAAGACAAACGTGCATAAAATATAAACAATAACTGTGTTTTCATTGGGCTACGCACTCAGTATTTGATTTTGTCGACGGAAAGTTAATGCCTAAAGCCCTCTTTACCTGACGAGGCATTTTTTGTTTATTTTGTTACGAGGGTAGGCCCTTTGCCAAAATTCTATTTTTATAATTATTCATAAGTTCTTAGAATTCCGTATCGCATAAAATTGTGTTTCTAACAAATTATTTACAACTGACGTTGGATTTATTTTTTAATCTGTTTATGCGATAATACAGAATTACGAGTTGATGTCGTATATTTTCCTTTTTAAACGCTCTTTAAATTCTGTATTATTTCTTATATTGTCAACAATTTTATCTCTAAATAATTATATATATATATAATTTGATTAATCCTATATTTTCAATAATTCAATCTTTCTTCTCTTCTCCTATTACCATATAATTATTCAGAATTAAACTTCAATACTTTTCAGTGAATTTCTTACTGTTGTATTCTAGATCATCTTATTCTTCAGTAATTATAATTTGGTCATTTGCAAACTGTAAAGCATAAATAATTCTATCATCAACTCTAACACTATACCTCTATATTTCTGCCTTCGGATTTCTAAAACCTCTTATAATAATATTTGAGACAGTCGGCATCACTGACGTTAAGTCTTTGGTATTATGAAATTCTAATAATACTTTATTTTTTATTTAAATTGTTGTCATAAAATGTCAAAAGTTGTATTGTTTTAATTAAATATTTTTGAAACATTGGCATTATTTTAAAATTCCCAAAATGTACTCTGTATGTATTCTTGATCTTTTCCAAACCTACAAATAATATATGTATTTTATGACTATAAGTAGCAGCTTTTTCAGTTTAATGATTCAAGCAAAAAAAAAATTAAATAAATAAATAAATAAAATAAAAATCGATAGTGAAACTCTGCTCGTTAGTCTGCTTCTTTGTTCTTATTTTTGCCTTCTAAACATTATTTTCATATTATACGACAAATACGATTAACAGTACTTGTAATAGTCAATCGTTTATAATTATTATCACTTTGATCCTTTTTTGTGCTTTGTGGATATATATAATATTAATGAAAAATAAAAATAAAGAAACACTATTAACAATGTAACAAATTAACACTAATAATAAAAGTAGATAAAGATAAAACACAGAGAAAGAGTCACACTTGAATTTGCTATATTTCGAACTACTGCGAGTTCTTCAATGGCTACTAGCTTCTTGCCATTGAAGAACTCGCAGTAGTTCGAAATATAGCAAATTCAAGTGTGACTCTTTCTCTGTGTTTTATCTTTATCTACTTTTATTATTAGTGTTAATTATATACATACATACATACATACATACATACATACATACATACATACATACATACATATATATCCCATCTTCTATTTGTAGGTATGTCTTCACCATTTATACATCTTTCAAACAGTTCTCTTAGCTTATCCTAAAGTTTATTTCTACTATGCTCACCGAATCTGCAGGAATCCTTCCATAACCTCTAGCCTTTCTGCTTTTACCATTTATTTTGCAATTTCTGTATTGTTATGCATGTTGCTTCCAGCTATTACGTCACGGCCATCTCCTGTTTTCAATAGGCTCTCATTAATTATTGCTTTAATGCATTCAAGCTTATTTTTTTAATATTTCGCATTACAAACTTTAAATAATGTTTAGAACCTCTACAATTAATGATTAAATTAATCATTGCAAATACAAATTCTTAGATGACACATTGAAAAGTTCAAGAGTACATATGTACTGTATTCAGTTGAACCATTATTGCATGTCATCATCTTGTTTTATTTTTAATGAAAATAAGCTGAAATCTAGAGATTAAGCAGGTAACTTCAATGCTGTTAACTCTAGAGAGAAGAACAAACAATAAACCTAATAAAAAGGAGACAGCTAACATTATGAAGTCATTCACAGTTGTCATATATAAATATAATCCACCTGCTCCGTTGTTTGCGCAATATTCATGCCACCGCGTTGTACTAGCCACATTTAATTCGGAACACTCTGGAGGTTCTTGATAATTGCCGCCGCACTAAGAACAAACGATGTTTTTACTAGCAGTTTCTTCCTTCTGCGTTCTCTTCTGTGTTTCTTTCTGCAATTGTTTCTTATGCTTTTATGCCCTAGACACTGTTATCAATTAGCCATTTTTCTTCTAAAAATGTCTTTTCCACTGCTTTTTTTCCCGTTTAGTGTCACAATTTTGGAAGTATGTTAGGCATAGTCATTAAACTGGTTTCATCCAAGTTATAAATTTGTCTAGGATTAACGGCTTTTCCTTCAACATTTTTCTTAAAATTTTCAAAAAATCCCTTTACTTGAATTCTATTAAAGCCTGAAGCTCTAAAAAAAATTCGCTTTTCTGCCGCTGGTGTAAAGACAAACTTCTACATTTACAGAATATAAGAGCCCGATTTTTTCCCACAATTTTTGTCTCTCTGTTGAAATCATGTTCCACGTCGTTCTGTAGTACATAATAACATCTCCAGCGTCAGATATTCAAGCTCCAAACTGTAATTCTCAAGCTCATGTTCTTGGTCTCGCTCTTTTTTGTTATTTTTCTTCTTGAGAAGCTTTAAACCTGTTTCTCGGTGTTAATTCGATTACACCAATATTTATGTAATAGATAAATATGTAATTCTAGGCGAAAAACTCTTCATATAATGTATTTTGCTAACAAAAGGGAGCACGTTATGAATGCTTATGAATATTTCATATTTTATCACACAATTTCAAAGTTTATTATTATTATTATTATTATTATTATTATTATTATTATTATTATTATTCAGACATAAAAATATAACCCTGCTCTCACAAAACACCCATATAAGAAGATACATTACACTATAAAATATTTTATAACAATGTTTTTTCTTTGCTTCGATAATATGCGTAATTATTAATATAATTTGACGAAATACTGCATAAAATAAATATTTAATACATATAACTGAACTTTTCTTCTGAATAAGTACATTATAATTCATTTCTCACATTCCAAATACCTCATATACAACAACATATTCCGTACAACATATATTTAATTAATTGAGCTATGAATTGTATATACTTTTAAACAATTTACACTACCTATGCGTTCAATGTTTCAAAATAGTACTGTGCATCAATATTTAATGTCTCCTCTAGCTAGTTTTTTTCCACCATTGCTTCTTAAATGTCAACTTTTTATTAAAAAAAACAACCATACACACGCACGCACGCACACATACGCACACAAGAAAAAATAAAGTAACACTATTAACAAAGTAACAAATTAACAGTAATTATAAAAGCAGAAAAGGATAAAACACTAAGATGAAGTCACACTTGAGATCGCTATATTTCGAACTCAAATGTGACTTTATTTTAGTGTTTTATTCTTTTTTAATTTTATAATTACTGTTAATTTATATATAAAATAAAAATAAATATATATTTAAATAATATAAAAGAAAAAGAAAAATAATATATAATTTTTACGACTTCTCCTACACTAAACCGCAAGGAAAAAAAAAAAAAACTAGAAATGATTGTTACAACTAAAACTTGCGTTTTAAAAATTATCTTAGTTAGATAATGTAACAAAGGTGCAGGAATACTGTAAAATCTTATTTGAAAAGCATTAACACATATCTACTTTTATAGCTTTAATCGAGAGGCACCCAAGCTTCTAATCTAAAAGTAGGCAAACTCTTGGTCGCGTATTCTTAGCCACTAGATGTAATATCTAATTTTAAGTTGTGGTTTATTTGTCTGTCTGATTTTGTTTTGTCTTTTTATGTTTATTTTCATAATATATTATGAATAATATTGTGGGTTTGCAGTAAATAATGCAACTTTCAACCGATTCTTCACTTTCCATTTCATGTTATCTTTTATCGTTACAGCCGGAGTATTAAATCACTTAACTTTTCCTCCAACAAATCGGGTCTAATAATCCCTTCAGATAAAATGGAAGCATTGATACACCTAGTATTGTTTTTATTGTAGTAATGTTTTACTACTAACTGTTTACTCATTTTTTATAGATGCCAACACTGATTTATGGTCACTTCTCTTCGGCGCGAAAGTTGGCGTCTGGTTAGTAACAAAATCCCCTCTTTTTATAATTTTAGAGGAAACTATCAATTATGACACTAACTACACATTAACAAAGCTAAAGAAAACATTCCACCCTCCGGTATAATTCTCACTTTTTACATTATTCTGGCTAACTTCGCACGAGGTTGGACAATAGGTGCACGCTCCTACTATTAATCTCTAAAAATGCCTTAGTTAAAATTTGAACAAAAATACTACAATAAACTAATAGATGAGTTAAGCTGGTGCTACTGCAGCTTTTTATTGTGTCACTTCGTGTTATTACAATTTCAAACGTTATCTGTAGGAAGCTATTGCTATGGCCAGGGAGAAGAAGTTGTACATCTTGGTCCACTCACGTCTCTCGATAGACTCACGAGTGACGCTTCTTCCTCACGAAAACCTCCAAACACTGCAACTATACGCATGCGCAGCTTGGCTTTTCCTATGACGCCAAACGAGCGCTCAATTAGCTCGCGATAGTTGACTTTTAGAACACTTTACTGTTATGAAAACGATCACATTTTATTATTTTAATTATTAAACCCCATTATTAACGCATATGTTTCGTTATTAAGGCACTCACAGGCCACATTTTTTCCGAGCCTCGTCGATAAACATTATATAAAACAATTAGGGTAGCTTTATGTTACAATACAGAAAATAAAAATAAAAAGATGAAATATTGAAAACACTAAACATACAGGTGAGACACACAATACATAATTGAAAAAGATATATGACAAAAAAAAGTTTTTGTTTGGTATTGTATAAGTTCCGAACATTTAATCTCACACTTGAAAATATTTCCACTGATAAGAGATGCACCGTAGACAACGGCGCTCTACCGTAAAGGACGAAGAATGCTAATACTTTTTTCTTTGTGTGTGTTTGTGTGTTTCGCACTTCCATAATTGATAAAGTCACCAATAACTGTAGAACACATTTCCACTGATAAGAGATGCACCGTAGACAACGGCGCTCTACCGTAAAGGACGAAGAATGCTAATACTTTTTTCTTTGTGTGTGTTTGTGTGTTTCGCACTTCCATAATTGATAAAGTCACCAATAACTGTAGAACACATCTCCTATAGATAGAAGACTTGTCCGTTGTAGAGATTCTGGCCATAGGGCGGGCCCAACCCTTTGAGGATGCTGGTAACCAGAGGAAACCCCCTTTGCCTCTGGTTGAGCTTTAGGAAAGTGGCAATATTAGCAACCTCAAAACACATTTTTTTATCCTTTATAAAATATATATGGAACTGACTCCTACCCCATGCGTTTTTCTTCAAACACGGAACATTATCAGTTATACCAACACTGAAACAGAAAGCTGACTGTTGAAGGGTACTACTGATAGTTTCTACTTTTACTCGCCTTTCTATCAGTCCAAGTCCTCCCTCCCTTTTCTGCATTTACTTCTGTTTCCTGCATTCACCCTTCACTTGTCATTTTCCTTATTCCATTCAACAGTCAGTAAACTTGTTTCCCAATTATTGGTTTACACTCAAAACGGTCTCTCAATATCATTTTGGAAATTGATATAGGTTTCTAAAAAATTAGATTGTCTATTTTAACTTGGGCGTTTGTAATACTTTTGTAAGTTAGTAACGGAATTTAGAGGAATCTATAGTTTTCATAATGTATAGGTGTTATAAGTGTATGATAGTCGTTAAATAATAATTTAACGTCGACAAAGAGTCTTTAAAAGATTAAAATTTCCTAGGCGCTTTTAGAAACTATAGTATAAAACTGCTACATCTGTGAATAGGGAGGCTAAGAAGTCTCTAGCACGATGATAATTTTTCCAGCATTTCAATAAAGCGGAAATAAATAGGATATGCAACCCACAGAGTTTAAATCTAGGGATATTAAGAACACAAGAATTTGAGAATTTCCACCCAAAAGCATTCATATGCTGTTAGAGGAACAGCAACCATTGCATTGCTGCATAAACATCCATACAAAACGATACATCATGAACTGCCCTTCGAATAAACTCAGCGGCAAAAGGATATCAGTAACCAGCTGACAACTTTTCCCATGGATGATGGATATATCAGGAGAATTGTCACATGCTATGAAAAACTGCATTGAACCTGAAAATAGAACTCAATCCCTGCCAGAGTACTAGGATTGTTGTTAATCGAGAATTACGGAATTATTCGCTCTGAGTTGGATCAAAACGAGCTTGCTATTAACGCTGAGTTTTTCTCTCAACAAAAAGGATATACTAAAAAAGAGAGACAATTCTCATTTTGAACCAGTGGATTGCAGTATGTTTTCACACATGACACTAATTTTGTGGGAACTTTAAGCATCTGAAATTTTTCCATCAAAAATCGATAATTGGAAACATCAAGAGAGCATGGCACTCACCGAACAATGGCTCAAGGTCATAGCATTTAATGAGTATATGCAAAGGAATAAGAGTTGATTGACAGCGTGAATATTTATATTTACTATCTACACCGACAAATGTGAAGTTGTAGTGGTATAATATTATTTTAAAACACTTCGGTCGGTATTGGCCTGTTTTCTAATTGTTGATTGTCTTCGGGACATCATATGGAAGCGTTCATTGTTCAGTTCAACATTTTTGAGAGCTCGATTCTTACGATAGAAGGCCTAGATCGCTCTAAAATCATAAATCTGCCTGCAAAGGACGATAGCTTCCTGATCATCAGAAATAATCTCGGAAATGTCCTCTGTGGCCTTGTAAAAATAGAAAAGACGAAGATTAGAAGAGGTTGATAGGACATTTGAAATGCTGCGAGACATAATGGCATTGTGCTCCAGAACAAGGGATTTTTTTTTAAATATGACAGCTATGTTAACTTAGGTGTCAAAATGTCTGGAGGAGACGAAGGAGGAGAGAGGAGGTGGTATGGGAAGACAACATCAGTACTTGTGTTAACCAAAGGAGATCACTCTATACCTAGTACATTCACGAGATTTTTGCTAAACGTTTTATTGCTACATTCATCAGCGAAAACTTCATACTCAGACATGATAATGTCACAGTGCTCTCTATGAGTCAAGAAGTACTTTGATGAAGTGGAACTGGCCAGCATGTTGTCCAGACCTAAAACTCGTTGTGCACCCATAGACCATTCTTGGAGAGTTCGAGTGTAAATTTGGCTGAATTTAGCCTGATTCTTAAGAACGATCTCTGTACACCTATAGACTCCATTTCTCGTCTGGACGCAGAGCGGGGAGCACACTCTTTTAGTGTTCTTTTGAATGTTTTGGAACATTTTCAGTAGCGATATAAAATGTGTAATGTGTATATCCACTTCACCAAAGATAAAAAGGTTTGACAATAACGATAGGATTGTTTGGGGCGGAGGAGGCTACTAAGGCACTTCATTTACTCATGGCTAGCCGTTTTCCACTTCCAGTGGAGGCACCTCCGGAAGGAAGGGTAGTGTGAGGGAGACACCGGATGGCCAGGGTCCACGGGCTGCGATGCATGGAAGTAGAGGAGGTCCTTAATGCCTTTCCAGATGAAACATCTCAACACCGGTGGAGCCCACTTCAAGGAATTCGAGCTCCTCACAAGGTTCGCTTCCATACCAAACGCCGGATAAGAATCCTTTACAACGCGCAAGCCACCAACACGCCGCGCCAACCCACCGCGCCCTAGCACTTTTAATCCTCTGACAGAAACAACGGAATGAAATGGTATAAAATGAGAGAATGGAAAATTCGTAGAAAATAAAAATTCAATCCAATATTCACCTAAGTAACCAGAGGGAACCACAATAAATCTCAAGGTAAGGATGACTGGCAGGGTATTTGAACACGTGACCGCTTCATCCACTCAATTAGGTTACAATAACGAATACACACCTACCTATTTCAACCAATTTACCCGGAAGATGAAAATAAACGAGTTGTTTTTTTTTTAATATAACCAATTTAATAAATTAAGAAACAAAGGATTACAGCAAGTACAATAATAATTTTCCAAAAATGAATATATACATTTTTATCTTGATCCATTGTTATGCCTGTCAATTCATATGACAAATGTTCAAAAATATTCATATCTACATATACTTTGATTCTAAAAGTCCTGCATATAGATGTTAGTTATAGAACTATGTTGCAGGATTTGTGTAGGTCGTGTGAAATTATATATGAAGTAATTCTTGTTTATTAGCTATCTATCAATAGCAAACATTACGCTATGTGCAGAATGCAGTGAAGCCATTACCAAACTCGGAAAGACAGATCACAAGTGATAATGGAAAGTCAGCCATACCTATTCCGCGTGTTTCGCTGGGGGCAACCTCTACGGTATTCAAGAGCCACCGGCTTTGGGACTAAATGAATATGGGCAGATCCGTAGGGTTCAAGTTTTTTTGTCAACCTCCCGTTGATTGAAACATGTTTAATGCAGGGCGAGGTCCCCGATGTCTATCTATCTGGTGGTCACTGCACATGCTGTTCGTCCCCTCCCCCAGGAAAGCACGTATTCGTGCCACGGAGTTCATAGCATGTGATTGGAAATGAAATGTACCACCATATTACACCCTGTAGTCTCTTCCCACTTTCGAAAAAGGGTCATGCGGTCGACTTATATCAGTAGATCTTGCTGAAAGTTCTTTCCGTTTGGCGCGCATCCAGAAAAATTCTTTATATATCATAAATTCACATCCCCCAACAGTCATACTGATAATTTCATTTCTGCATTGCTTCGCATGTTTAAGCAATAACACTTAGATGTTTTTTATTATCCATTAAAGTATTTGTAAAAAGCGTAAGTTATGGTTATTGATTATCTACCAAATAAAAAGAAGAGAATTAGTGAAGGACGTCGAACTTTTACTCTTAAGAAATAAATCGATATAGTAAGCATTACTGTTAAAAGATAACATGAAGAAAGTATATTAATGTATGAGCATAACATAAATTTACTAAGGATTTAAAAAGGGCGTAATAATAATACTGTACCTATTAATTAGCACAATTTTTAAATTCATATTTTGTATTCGAAACTACGACGGGTATTGATATTATCTGATTTTTCAGCTATCCGCGATAATACCAGAATGTATTTCTCTCGAATGAGATATCTAGAGTCAGCGTATCTCAAGTTACAAATGAGGTACTTTTCTATAAGTGAAATTCAGTTCTACAAATATACTTAATATACATTATTGGTAATGCTATTTTCCTTCTTCCAATACATTAACTAGGTAAATCATCTGCGCACATTTTCTCTTTGAGCGAATTGAGGAGAAAGGAAAGTTTACTCCTGCGGTACTGCCAATAACAGAAAATTTAAACCTGCACATAAACAAGCACAAAGGATATTACAAACTTCAAACTGGTTTAAAATTTTGCTTATACATGCTGCTGATATATTATTAATATAATATTTTAGAGGAATTGCAGGATTCTTGACTTTGGGACTGAAATTTGTTTTTCATTTACTTTAATATTATATACATATATAATAAGAACCAGTAATATAAACAAAAATAGCATCACATTGGACAATGAATGCTTCCGTGATAAATTGATGACAATCAGAGACAACATTCGAGCTATCTCCTGCTACTGGTTCCAAACTCTATTGTTTCCCAGTACAGTTCAGGAAGTTTTATGAGCTCTGCTTATATAGCATAATTTTTAAAAACATTTCAACATCTACTCATTGTTATGTATATTGCCGCGAGTTTCGATATCTGCAAACCTCTGCATACAGAAAATCGTTGGTTTCTGACCTATGAATCAATAATTTAGAAAAATTAAATTATTTTTAAGGTTGAGAGAATTGTTCCTAATATAATTGCAAGTAAATTTTCTAAGAGTACATCAAACTCTGTAACATGCCACTAACTAATCAACTAGGCGTCTCTCATAATAGCGAATGATAAAAAAATGAGTCATTTTCCTTGAGGAGAGCCCGTTTCCGGAAATGCCTGTTTGGGCGATGTATGTTGATGTGCGTGAGCTGCGCATTTTATCAAGAAATCTCCATTAACCCATAAAGGGTTAATCACATAGTATGTTTAACTACAAAGGAAGTTTCAAATTGTCGATCTCAATGTGTTTATAAAGCGTACATCGGCGGTGCAGAGATTGGGGCACATGGTCAAACTTGTGGTTATGTGCAAACTACTCGTTTTTAACAAGCTGCATGTATCCTTGCGATAAGTTTCTCTCTGATGTTGCGGGAGTCTCGAAACGGCATCGGAACTTGCACGGCATGCAACAAAACTCGAAAGTGCAAATGACTAATAGTAATCAACATAACTTCAGTTTTAACGTATAAGGGAGGAGGAGAACGTTATCGTTTGGGTCCAAACAGCGTATGAAACACTTCGCACACCACTACAAACCTTTGACCGTGTACGCAAATCTCAGTACCGTCGATGTACGCTCTGTAATCACATTGGAGATTGACAATTTCAAACCTATGTAATTAAATGGACGATGCGATTCTGTTGTTGAGTTGATGGAGGTTTCTTGATAATATTTGGAACGCACGCCCATCAGCATATCCTAAGCAATGTTATATTTTGACGCTTCACAGTGCCCACATACATTTCCTGAAATGTCTCCCGCTGCTTTAAAAATGGTCAATTTTTCGTCCCGACCAATATGTTTATCAAGTGTTATCGACATTTTTAGTCATTCTGTATATAAAGAACATTTAAAGTGAGGGGCTACATTTTTATGTTTTGTTTCTACGAAATTACCTTCTTATGTGTGGCACCATAAAATATAACAGTAAGGTTAAATGTGGTCTCTCTTTGTATGTCTATTTCTGTATTTGCACTCATTGCTGATTAATAAGTATGAGCAATAAATTAAGAATACTAGCATGCCAAATGTAGCCTATGGTGATCCTAAAAGCAATTTTGCTTCCCTTTTTTCAAACTAAAGCTTATTTTGATGAAAATATTTTCAAAAAACGATCTCATATGGCGAATAAATATAATTATGTAGTAATTATACTTATTAACGGTATTCACTGTTTTAAGAACTAAGACCTGCCTAGACGGTTAATGAAAACCACTGAGGGCCCAAGTGTTTAATATAATGACTACACAGAGAATCCTAACCTCGAATTACCAAACCGGACTCACTACTTTTTGTACTAAGTAGTACCCTAAACTTTTGGAACAATTTCTTAAAAAATAGAACCTACATTGCAATTTCGTGATCAATAAGTAAACAGCTGACCATTAGGCAACGGAAAATATGTACGAGTATAAGAGTGGATAAAAAATAGTGGCAACACTACTGCCATATGAGATAGACGTAGGGTGTGGGAGCTAGAAGATAAACTAGTCAGCCAATGGTAACGGTTACATTCTTATTCAAACAAATTATGTAGTGGTTTGAAGTACAGCAAGCGATCTAAGACATGTTTGCGAAAGTGAAACAATGTTGTGAATCATACTCGAAGTATGATACTCAGGGTCGTGGGCATAAGCGTATCATCAGAGTCTGCGCGAAGCATGTGGTGATGCAGATGTCATCATGCAGTGGAGCGGTGGGTGAAAGTGCTTCGTGAAGGCAGGGAGCCCATTGGCCTTAACTTGAAAATCACGCAATTCCATTATTAGAATTATTATTATTATTATTATTATTATTATTATTATTATTATTATTATTATTATTATTATTATTGCCTCTTCGCCAACATATAAGAAGCACTTCGAGGGAAGCATTATGACATATAGCGGTACCTCAGGAAATCAACAGAGATAGAGTCCGATTATTTTCAATGCCTTCCACGAGTGTGATAAGGTGGTAGACAATGAGTCGAGAAAGCATTGAAGACGAAGAGCGTGCAGGTCGGCCCTTAGAGGTGCTCATTCCTGAAAACATCGCTCTTGTGGAAGAAGAAATTATGGAAGACAGGCTCAAAGTTATAGAAAGTAGCAGTAAGGTTGGACCTTTCTAAAACAACAGTCCTTCGAATTATTCATGAACATTTAAATATGAATAAAGTTAGTGCCTAGACTTCTTTCCTCAATCTTAAGCAGCAACGAGTCATCTGTTGCCTGGCATTTTTGGAGCTCTGCCGTGGCAACAAGACAAGTTCTGCAAATCATTGTTACAGGAGATGAAACTATCGTCCTCTACTATGATCCCTTGTCCAAAAGAGAGTCAGTGGAGTGGCGTAAACTCGGCGAAGCACCGCCGCTAAAGGCCAAGGTCATTCAGTGAACCAAGAAGATCATGGCCACAATCTTTTGGGACTGTGAAGGAATACTCTTCATTTAATTCTAGGATAGGAACCCCATAATAAATGGGGGGTACAATGCTCCACAGACTATGTGCTTCCATCAAAGAGAAAAGGTGAGGAAAGTTGAATGGCGGTTTGCGCTTCCTCATGACAACGCGCCTGTGCACACAGCTCTTGTTGCAAAGGAAGCTGTGAAGAGATGTGACGTCAAGAAGATCGACCATCCATCCTACAGCCCAGATATTGCTCCAAGCGATGATTTCCTCTTCTCTAAACTCAAGAAGGTCCTTAGAGGAAGGAAATTTAAGTGTGACTAAGAAGTGATGGGTGCTGTTTATGCCCATTGTATTGTAATAAAGGGTAAATATTGAAAAGTGAAATATAGTTTTAGTCTTTATCATGTCTAGTCACCGTTTCATCGAAGACAGCATAGCTCGCCTTGCCAGGAACTTCCGACTTTGTAACACAACCAGTGGGATGAAATGGGAGAGCAGAAAGTTTGTGGAAATAAAATATTCATTACAGCACTCGACTAAGCAACTAAGGGATTTGAACCCGGGACCTTGCGAAGGAGAGAACCAAGCGTTACCCACCCCACGCTGTTCCACAGAACTTAGTTATTACTATCACCAATATTCAGCAAGTTTGCTATAGTTAGACCAACTTTCTCAAACTTGGCATGATATAGTTATTCCTTTGAAGTTTCACGTAAGAATTAAATGGAATTGCACAATTATAATAGTCACAGAACAAATGTCACGTATTTGTACCAGTGATAAAAGCACATAGTTTTCGATAGAGAATACAGAATTCATAGGAGGCGAAACGCTGGTTACACATAATAGTTCTCCTACTCATTCCCACTCTGGCCCATAATGGCGAACGTTAGGAATTTATCTCCCCTCTTTCAGCAGCGTTCCTTACAGCATGGCTCCTTTTGGAATCGCGGCCATTTTTTTCCCCTTCGGGTATACGGCCGAGCTTAGAAGGTCTCTTTAAGCGAACATTCCTACGTTGCGAAAATGTAATTGATACAATGCTCAGTCCACTTTTAATTTTAAAGTAATGAATTTGTTAAGAGGCTTCCTCATAAGCTACTAACATGTACTGAGCATAATAACTCTTGTTTAGTGAGCAATGAACTTGGTGAATAAAATAATCATTAGACAAAGATAATACCGTTACATGTTGTGTACGGGCTAAGTATATGATTATGAATTCGTGACGCATTTTTGACTGAGAACTATGACACCCTGAGAGAAGTGCTCTTGAGTTTAACAGGGGCTTACTATGCAGTAGTTTTAGATTGCTTTGCAGCTGAATGCAATAAACGCTGGATCACCCGCTAACATTTCTTCTCGCATAAATTTTATCAGTAACATCATGGCCATAACTAGCATTAACCTACTTTAAAGAATTTATTTCAAATTATGAGCGTTTGAAATTACGGTTTTTTTTTAAATGTCTTTTAATGAAATTTACATTCATTCACAAAAGATTTGCTTCTTCATTTCTGCAAAGTTATTTTCTTTAAGTTCCACTGTAGTACGAGGGATTATTATTATATTTTGATTGTTTTACTAGTTACATTTCAATTAATACAGTAAAACTTTAACTTCAATAATACTAATTAGTGACAATGGCGCATCAATAGACTGTAATGACACAAGACTTGAGATATTATAGTCTCCTGATGGCAAAACGAGGTGTAATAAAAATAAAGCTTGTGTGATAACAGCAAACTGCGACTGATTGTCCATATACAGACATCAGCGAAGAAATCTTCTTCAATTGTGACTGGGGCTGGCGGGGCCTTAGTCTAGCACGCACTGCACTTAGTTAGTAGCCCAACAGTTGCACTTACCTAGTTTTGAAAAATGTTAATATACTAACAAACCATAGAAGGAAAGATAAGATATCCAAATATACAGAGGATACCAAAAAATATACACATATTTCAAGTAAAAGAAAAACTGTGTTAACATAACAAAACTGAATTCAAACAAACAGAAAATGATGAGCACTAATCGTCTTGGACTTTTACAGCCACAACAGTTGCTCAAAATGCCCACCATCGGCATCAATGCACTTCTGAGTACGTTGAACTACTGAATGAGCAACGTTTGCGAAAGTGTCCTCAGCGATTGCAGCACATGCCGTTTCAATTTCTTCCGGAAGTGCTGTTAGTGTAGCTGGTTTTCTACGGTATACAACATCCTTAAGAGTTCCCCATAGATAGAAGTCCAACGGCAGTTCTGTTCTGTACACACGTCTCCATTGCCTTTGAATTTCAAAAACATTCTCGGATTTCCAATACCACTTCAAATTGCTTTCCGCTTTTCAAACAATAATCTTGACTCCATTTTGTTGTAGCAACACTAGCATAAAGTAATGTAGTCACATCTGTTTTCAGAACATTATACAATATTCTTGGCTTCATTTCTTCATTGTTGATTTGCCAGTCCCGTAGCAAATCATAATGTATGTGAGTCACATCCGAACCGCCACGGGCGGCCGAGGTCGTTAAGGCGCGGACTCGTGAGCGGAGGTCTGGGATTCGAATCCCGCCAGAACCGTCCTCTCTGACTGAGGTTTTTCCCAGGCTTTCCTCAGTCCTCATAAATGGCAAATGTCGGAAAGGTACCCTACTCTTAGGCCTGGAACGTTTCTTTCCTTAAAAAATCCTTTTCCAATATATAATTTCATCTCATGTATCACCAGGTTCCACCGCCTTTGGTGCCTCAGTAGTAAAAACAGGTGTTAAACACTATTCATTCAAAAAAGTCTCATCTGTTTACAAAATATCATACTACACATTACCTACTGTTGTTATTCGGTTCAACTTTGAAATATATTAAATAGATATCTACTGTGAAAGTGTGTATACATTCTTGGTATCCTCTGTATAATGTATACTTTCATTTACTTTAACAGCTACTTGTTAGAGCTGGCATTATAGTAAATTACTAAGTATGGATGTTCTTAATTCAAAATCATATAGTTTATGTTAATGTTAACACAGAGGGGATATTATCCAATTATCAAACACAGAAAAATGCAATCTTTATACGTAAACAACAACGAATAAAGGCCTTCAACAGCTACAGCAAGAAGGGATAAGCCATTAACGTGATATTTGTCAGGTTCAAAGCTAGACATATTCTGAGCCTCTAAATCTTGCTGTCTGCGTGTCTTAAGGCGAGTGAGTGATTGATTGTGTCTGTTCATGCCTTGTCTTTTACTTACGTTCTTGGAACGACCAAGTTGCAAAGAAAATACATTGCATTGCTGCTAATGAGAATCTTATTAATGGTAAAAATGACGAAACCTAAATAATTCAAAAGCGATGCATTTCTATAACTAAAACATTTAGTGTGGAAGTTGTTGATATTGGTATCGTACTAAATCAGCACATGAATTGAGTGAAAAAGGAAAGGGGGACACTTGCATCTAGATTTATCATTAAATTTAATTAACATTAATTATTAAAGTTAATAATTTTACGCGCATTTAATGCATTTAATGCTGTTCTTAAATCACTTCGAAGTGCCTAACATTCATTCGTAGAACCTTAAGAAATACACACAGCATTTACAATTGGCGATACACAAAGATAACCAAATAGACGCCATTTTTTTTATCTACGTCCAAGTAAAATTGCTTTAATCTTCAAGATAAGTGTGTTCGTGTTCAGTTTATGCCAACGATAAAAAAGAAAATATGGAAAAAAGAAAAAAATGTGTGCAGACGATCTTATTATGGTTCTCCTCACACAAGAAACGAAAGGCTGAACAAATCGACACTGCTTTCTCTTAAGAATTGGGTGCAGGGAAAGTGCAATAACAATCAACACGAGTAAAACATTTTACCAGATCTTTACAATTGGGCATCAGATACATATTTTCTGATTGCTGTATAAACATACGCCATTAAACCACAGAAACCTAAGTATCATATTTGATCCTAAGTTGCAATGGAAAAATATAAAAAGATCTCTATGAACAAAAATGGCACACATAACCTATAAAGTGTTTATGAAACCAGTGATTGTTATAGTTGAGACACTAATAACAGCCAGCACCCAAAACATGCAAAACCTCCAAAAAGTGAAAAAATCTCCCCTCGGACAATTTACAGGAGCAGTCAAGTCAAGCCCACTTAATGCAATCAATGGTGTTATTAACAAACAACACAAATCTTATCGCTGAAATAGAAACAGCTGCCATGAAATTCTATGAAAAAGTGATAAATAACCGTTCTGTAACCTCTGGTCGTGCTATTAAGACAACCCTCAAAAATTAAAAACAGAACAATGACTAATACCAAGGACAGTACAATGCAATACAAACTGTAAACAAGTAAAATTATTTATTCCCGAAAAAACACAAAAGTTCAAAAATATTTTATGAGCTATAGATAATAGGCCTTAATGTACCAAGTCCATCAGACTCAAACCCTTCAACATCTTAGTCTTGAAACAATAAACACACACTCCCGTTTTACAGAACGACTACACATATGCAAGGGTAGGCCCATAAGATTCCGGCCTAACCATTTTCTAGGTGTGATAAAGACAAAAACTATATTTCTCTTTTCAATATGTCTACCCTTTTATTGTAACACACTTCTCACATCTTCGAATTAACATTTCAATCCTCCTTCCCCAAAATAGTCAAAAGTCTGTCTGCAAAATGGGCATAAACAGCATCCATCACTTCTTCGTCACACTTAAATTTCCCTCCTCGAAGGTCCTCCTTGAGTTTTGAGAAGAGCAAATAGTCACTGGGAGCTAGATCTGGGCTGTAGGGTGAATGGTCGTTCTCCTTGAAGCTACATTTGTTATGCTGTTCACAGCATAAATATTATACACATTACTACAAAACCAGAAAACAATGATTTCCTCACACTGTGGCACTCAGGAAATGAAATTTCACACCAGTTAGCAAAAAAAAAAAAAAAAAAAAAAAAAAACAGTATCATTCGGTGTCTCCCTCAAAGTAGATTTCTGACAGAGCAGAAGTCAGCAAGAAAACAAGCACAAGAGACTTACAGGATAAAACCAAAGGGGAGCCCTGAAAATATACAGTCCATTAATGCTAGATAAGTTAACAATAGAATGCAAGTTTCTGACTCTTCATAGGATATGACTACTTCCATAGAATAAGAATATTCAAGAATCCCGCGCAATAATGTAGCAGAAGAAGTGAATGCAGATCACCTAAACGCTGTCCTGCTGGGAAGCGGAAACCGAACTGCCCTATATCAAAATGTAATCTCGATTGCTTACTATATCTGAAGTGTCCATGTATCATTGTAATTGATAATTGTAATCCTTGTTCTTTATAAGAGAATAACCAATGATCATGCTTCCAGCTGTTTTAGAAATTAAGTAAATAGCCCAAGAAACAGAGACACTACTTTCTGTAATATATTTATATACAATTTTGAGAGTCCACAGAACACTGCCGACCACGGCGAGTCAGTCTTCAGTATGCATGGTAAAAAACACATTATAAAGTTTTCATTTCAATAATTTACAATAAGCCAAAACTGGGATACCAAACCTCCTTGGTCTGTAGTGATCAGATTATAGAAATGTTAAATAACGGACAATACTGTAATAAATATGGCAAAATGTGCGAAACACCAAATGCATATGTATCCTAATCAGTACCTGAAAAGGAATCGTTTTTATCCCTTCTATCGAAAATCTTGTACACCTATAGCTATTGCGAAGAAAATATTATAATTACAACATACTTGTATAAAGTTAAATTGAATTATAGAAAAATAGTCCAGGAGGACTTGCGTCATTAGGCGGGCTGTCCGTATATTCTCTCTGTTGTATATCCCAGGCTTGCGAACTACTTTTGTATAATTTAAATTTAAATTTTGTGGATCTTATATCTTGTATTGGTCGCTCATTTTTACACTTTATCTTTTCTTTGCAATTTCTACCGGCATACAAAATTTGAAAGGTAGTTTCAATATGAGGCGTAAAAGTGATCCCCTTGTGAAAGAGCTTCAATTCTTTGCAAATTCGGATTGTTATCCTCCTCCTGCTTGAAGGGTAGACTAAATGGTTCATGACCAAATCCTTCAGAGTATGGATTTTTCAAAACGTCTACTCCTGTTGCTCAATTGTTCCATTTATTAAGCGCCACGTTTTCTATTCCTGATTTCACAAAGATTCTGACCGCCAGAGATTTGAATATTATCTTTTAGGTAATTAGCCTTTTATTTAGCTCGAAAATATTTCAATTGGGCTTAATATGTGGCGGAGGATCGAAGACCGTTTTGAAACTCATTCGTTAGGCTATGATACTGCGTGTCTTCCAGGTGCATTACATTTTTTTTTTCAAAATAAATTAGATGAATGCATTTTTACTATAGAATACAGGTGAATACAACATTTTCCAATCTTTATTAGATGTTAACATTATAAATTGCATGTGATGATTCTTTATATGTCAGGCAGAATGTGTAAAAGTCACACACCTCAAAATAAACTCTCTAACTTAAAAGCACATTGAAGGTATTTCGGCCATTGCTGTTTATTTGAAAGCAGCCAATCACCTAACTATTCAGCTCCTTCTAGCGCTAATAGTCGCCTGTGGGAGGTGGAATTCCTACCCCAGTCTCACTCCCAGGCTTCACTGCTCTATTAGGCACTAGTAATGCACTACTAATGGACTCAATGACCGCTGCAGTTGAGCGCCCTAAATATCATTCCATCAGCACCTTCCATATGAACGTCCCTTACCTACGCTGGATTGTACGTCTAGCCTAAATTTCAATCAAGGTTAGATTATACTGAAATTATGCTAAAAATGAAAGTTTTGCAACTTTTGGAATTTGTGTTTTTATGTAGTCGAAAGCAAGTTACCATAGGCTCAAGCACGTGAAGTGCTTTACCTCGTTCATCAAGTCTACCCAGGGGCACTATGCACATAACCTAATATAATCGCGCATTATTATATAAATTGCAATATTCTTAGTCCGTAGCCTGCGACTTTTAATCTATGCACAGGTAATATTACCTATAACTTCACATTTTTATAAACTTTATTCCACATTTGCCAGTTCATTACAAGCTCTGAGCAAGCAGTTTTGCACAATCTCTCAAATGTGTACTATAAAAATATAACTATCAACAGCTCTAAAATAAGAACAGAACAAGTTCGGTCTTGCAAGGTACTTTATTTTACGATATATGCCCCTTGAAGTTGAACGCACTCAACGTTTATCCAGTTTCATAATTCCCTCGTGGATGTGGATTTCTTTGAGACTCTCAAAGCACGTGTTTGCCTCCTATATGATTACCAATTCAAATCACAATTCGGTGAACTTGTTCAACGCGGCTTGTATGCACCGGAGTATTGTCATGTTGAAATTGCAACACTTTTTTGGCATATTTTTCCGCATTCGCTGTCTTCTGACTCTCCAAAATTGATACAATGCCTGAAGTAATGTTTTTCTTCTTCTTCAAGTAGATAATCAAGAGAATTTCTTTTGAGTTATAAAAAACTGAAGTCATCCCCTTTCCAGCTGATTGAAAACATTTTCGTCTTTTTTGCAGACGATTCTCCTCGAACTGTTGTTCACTGTTTCGTTTTCGGTATATAGTAGTGAGTTCACGTTTCGTCCATAGTCACAAAACATCATAAAAATTGATTGGATTCCTCTTAAACATTGCCAAACAGTCGGCTGATGTTCGCAAGCGATTTCGAATTTGCTCCGGAGAGAGCAGATGAAGCACCCAACTTGAGCAAAGTTTTTTCATGTAAAATAAGATGAACTTGATTAGTTGATATGCCCTTGGCCTTGTTAACTTGCTACTTTAACTCATTTGCCAGTCAAAACAATTTCAACAACTTTAACGATGATTTCTGGCCTCACCGCTGATTTTGAAACGCTAGGACATGGTGAGATTTCGATGCTTGTTCTGCCACGAATGAACATATTTTCACTGAGTCGAACAATTTAATAGGAAAGGCATGCGTCACCCAATGAGGAAAAAATTCCTCTCCTGGATTTCCTTTGCTGTTTTCTCTTAAAAAAAAAATTGCACCACGAAATACAATCTTATCCATTTATCACTGCCACTCAAAATGTTTGTGTTTAAACTTCCAAACAATGACCTAACATCAGAATGACTGTCATCATAGAATATTGATACCTAGAAAGCACATTATACAGATGTTTTTGTACCTTCTATGAATCAGTTAATTATCAAACCACCCTCCTAAAATGATATAAAGAATAAAATATTTACCACAGTTCTAATAAAACTAAGAAAAGTTATTAGTATCAAGTAATTAATGTTATCTTAGTCATGCAGAACAAATGCTCCAATAAAAATATAGCACAATATTTTTAGTATACATATATGTATGAAAATAATTAATGCTTACAAAATTAATTATAATAACTTAGTACACAGCAACAAATGCATAAATTTAATACGTATGAAAACTTTCAGAATGTTCCACTAATTATCAAAAACTTTCAGAAGTTTTAATATAAGTTTACCTTAAGATAACAATTAAGCACCCTAGAATTACAATTACACATTTGATGCAAAATTTTGTTTTAAATAGTTAATTAGGTAATTGAATTACTTAATTTCAACCTCTTTATTATTATTATTATTATTATTATTATTATTATTATTATTATTATTATTATTATTACATATTAGATAATGTTTTCATGAAACTTCCCAGAGAGACAGAACAAACATTGTAGCAATGATGTTATAAGTTAGTAGCAGTGTTTAGTTCTAGCAGATGATAAGTATACAATATTTACCTTTTTCCCCTGTTGAAATGATGGGAAATAAAGTTCATCCGCTTTTCGAATGGGGTTGTTTTCCAGAAAAAAATCTTGTATTGATGAATTGTGTCGACCAGAACCAACTTGGAGAGAACGGATTTTGTGCTAAATTGTAATAGAGTGTATGCATTTACCAAAAACATATCTACAGGAAACTCATTAACTTCATTAATATTCAGTTAAATGATTACGTAATAAGACAGTATTTAAACAGCAAGTATGTATTTTGTGACGCCTGCATGCAGGAAATCAATGAAAAATTAAACTTCCCTTTCGATATTTGGAAAAATTTTTACGTAATTCATATAAAAAATTATTTATATAGAACTTAACACCTTCCTTCCTTCCTTCCTTCCTGCCTTCCTTTCTCCCTCCCTCCCTCCCTCCCTTCCTTCCTTCCTTCCTTCCTTCCTTCCTTTTTTCAAAAGGAATTAATCTAGCCATAAGTAATACCTTAAATGTCTACATTTTGGGGAGATCTCCTTAGAAAATGTTGAAATTGTCCTCCCTCCTGCATAAGGCACAACTCAAACGTCATTCCTTGTATATAGCGGCTCGTTGGAGGACTCTGTTATCAATATTATTAATCTCCTGTGAAAGGCTGTACTTCAGATTGTCCAATGTCTGGGGACATGTGGCGTGACCTCTATCTTTTAGGCAATCCCATAAGAAGAAGTCCTACATAGTCAAATCAGGAGATCTGGATAGCCCCAGGTTCTGGGAGATCATCCGATCATCAAAGAAACTTTCAAATAGCGCCATGGATTGATTTGATGTATGACATGTAGCGACATCTTGTTGAAAATATCCATGACCCAGCTCTACATCGTCCTGTTGCTGAATGAACTCTGTGTCCACAACCTGGTACAAAATAGTGTTCCCACAGTTCTCTGTGCGGACATTTGCACCAAACTCCCAACTTTAACTGGGCGTATAGGTGCTTCGTGAATGGCATGTGGATTTTGGAATATCCCAATAGTGTGAGTTATGCGAATTCACATAGCCGCATAAATGGAACCATATTTCATATGTGAACAATATACCAGCATTTTCCACAATGTGCACCTGAAACCAAAGGCAGTACTTCAGTCCTGTATCCTTAAGTTTCGTGTAACTATCGGCAACTGTAACCCTTTATGCTTTTTAGGTGAGCATTTTTTCGCAGCTCTGACACATTGAGTGGGTATACCGTCTCCTGCGACAAACGACTTGATGACTTACGGCGTGCCCAGGTGTCAACAGCAACCGTGGGCAGTCTTCATGAACAATGTTTACCGTTCTCGCTCATCAGAGATCAAGTTGTTTCCAATGTGTTTACCAGTACCAGGACTATGTTTCTTTCGGAGGGATTGTGAACATCCAATTCTCTCTGGTATACCTTTGGAGCAGCTGTAGTTGAATGCGTAATTCAATATTGCTTCACAAGGAAGAATTGTTGATTTAATGTGTACTGCATTTTCACAGCGACTAGAACAAAAATATAAAAAAAACAGCTACCAAACGTAAAAGCAAACAATAAGGAATAAAATATAAACATTTGCATATCTCGTGAGGGAATGAATATTCCCAAATGTGGCGCTTAGTTTGACGTTAAACTCGGGACATGGGGTGAATATTCAGCAGAATAAATAAAGACAGAAATGTGTTAGTTCTATATAAATCACCGTGCGTATTTAAGCATCAAGGATATTTTATTTCAAATCCTGAAATACAATTGGCAAGTACACTTTAAATAAACTACGAACGGCTACATGTTGAGCAAAATAGACATTTTTAACAAAGGCTTAATGATGTCATTCTTGTGAGGCACGGAATAGTTTATGTTTAAACAACAATGAGTGTACAATTTTAATGATTCTGCTTTAATTATTATTTTTGTTGTTTAATTGATGACAAGTAATAATTTAGTTGATTAAATTTATTTGTGTGCAACTAGTGATACAGATTAAAGCAGTTAGTGAATAAACAAGCGAAAATAGTAGAATTTAGTCATAGGTTTCTGCATCAGGTGTTAATTATCTTCTGCTGGTTTTCTGAGAGTGCCACTGTAGAGAGGTAATTAAAACATTTGCGATAAATGTTAGTAAAATATTTATACATTTATGACACTACATCGAAAAAATAAGCAAAATAAAAGTATAAACCATTCAATTAATGTAGGTACAGAATTTAGGAGCTTGAGAATATATACAAACATTCGGACAAAAATTTTGTTCATGAAAGGCATTACTTGACTGAAGTTCGTTCAATGAAATAATTTGTTGAATATCCGAACAACTTGGGAGAAGTTGGGAGACAAAAATCTTGCTCGCATCTATCAGAGGAACTGACTAAACTTTCAAAGTTTCTCTAATTGGCATTTTCCAAATTTCTGCAGTAGTTGCACAAAAATATTTTATATTAGCTTGGAGATAAAACAACACTCCCTAGAGAGCGTGTAGTTACATAGAAACTTAAACTCTGGCTTTTAAATTGAAGTCTGCATGCTTAGAGAAACTTAAATATATACGTTAGTTTATTTGAGTTAAGGACCGGCAGAACGCGGCTGCGTACTGGCAGAAATCAATCATCAAGGACACAATTCACTTGCAGGTAACAGTTTGTAGTTGGCTTGAGGGAGGCTTTGTCAACTTTGTGTCTTTGTGTGTTACTCAGAGCTTTCATTGTATGACTGTTAAATGTTTTTCCTTCGTTACGCTACTATACATATGTGAAAATGAATTTTTGCAGATAAGCAGTAAGGCAGTTTACAAAAAAATATTCCCGCAATCATGTTCAGGCAGAGAAACTTGTTAAAATGTTCCGAGATACGGAACCTCTCAATGACAAGAAAAGTGTATGTGTTCAGAAGAAAAGTTACATGAATACAGTAATTTCGTGCGCAGGATTGCCGCTGAGGGCGTTAAATAATACTAATTCTACGTGCGGCAGTTCTCATCTCCCATTTTCTAGTTGCGACGCCTGCACTTTCCAATAAATACGCTCAGACGGCCACTCAAATAAACTCAGTATATACACTTTTATTTACTGGAAGTAAAATTTAATTTTAGTTTTTCCCAAGTTTACAATATATTGTGACCATTTATCCACTTTTATTTGAGTCTTTTTACGTATGAAAAAATTTAAAATATTGGCTAATAAAACTATTCTAAGAATATGCTGTAGCCTTCATATTGATAAACGTTCTGTCTTCAAAATAAGCGTTTGAATTAGCACTAAAGCATTAAAATATTAAAAAATTAGATTTTTTTTTTCCATTCCTCCGCGTCTAACCAATAAAAGCTGCGCATGGTCTTGAAAGAAAGGTCTAAGTGAAAAGGGTGTGCTATATATGTAATAATGTTAACTCGCTTGCCTGTCAGGCATAGGGCGGCGGAAACAGTATTGTTGTAGCGCAATCCATTTGCAATGCGTGCACTGATTTTTGAGGAATATATTACGCTGAATGATGAAAGTGAAGATGAGGATGAAGGCAAAGGTTTAATGAATGACAAGGGAAGATCAGAGTACCCAAAGTGGGGAGAGTGGGGAGCTTAAGAAACTCTTGCGCCAAGTTCCGCATTTTCAGGCTTTCATGCAGGATTGTGTTTACAGATCCCAAGGAAATGTCAACTTTGAAGGCGATATCTTCCACATTTAATGCGATTCTGCAAAATAACTTTCTCCACTCGCGCAACCATGATGTCTGACCAGCTGATGCGAGGCCGAGATTGTTTCGGTTCGTTGTCATACGACGTTCGGTTTTCTTTGAACTGTCGTACCCACGAATGCACTTTTTTCACATTCATAACACCATCCCTGCATATCTCACTCAACTGGCGATGAATTTCAATGGGTGTTGCACGACGCAAGAGGTGAAGACAAATGATTACAAGTTTTTCTTTTTAATGAGAACGTAAGCATTTTGTGTACCTTCACTCTAGCTGCAGACACTTGGGTTCCGTGCACCGTACTGAGCTACAAATAGCGCCAGCATATTTTAAGCTAAACCGCATGTTTCTACATGCTTCCAATCCTGAGAAAAAATCTGAGATCTTAGAACTTGAACACACCTCGTATTTGCTGACGGCGCCGATCTAAAGTGAAAAGTGGCAGCAAGAATGTCACTTATTCCAAGAAGCTTCACACTGCACACTATAGAGTTTGTGTCTCACGTTCAGAAATGGTAGATAACATAACAGGAATCTACATCGCTTCGATGGTGAAACAGTAAAAGTTGACATAAAAAGAAAACCTCGTTATCTTCATTAAGTATTCGTTGTAGCATTCAGAGATAATCGATCAGTGTTTATCAGCTGTTTGTTTCAAATGGAATATATCAATAAGTTGAGTATTTAAATTTATATACTGATTCATTAGACACATTATAGAGTGAAATGCTTGTTCTGCATCCAGATTATTATTAACGTCAGGGACTGAAATTTTCCTGTTTCGTTGCGGCTCCTTATAGTTGGTTTTCCTATTTCCCTTGTGTCTTGTATTTTATACTGACTATTTTACTGCGACAATCTTAAAATCAACCAACGAAAAAACTGTTTGAATTTTGACCAATCACGGCCGGATATCGCAGTGAAATTATTGAAAAAAATTATCAAATCCGTTTTATCATGCGGCGTGGTCAGTGTAGCCACTTTATACCTCCATTATATAATTCCTGAGCACGCATTTTCTATGTTTTCAGTAATATTGTAAATTTAACTAACTTAATGTGTATTCATTCAAGCAATTGTTTTTGGATATTCAGCCAAACAGCCTGAGATCATTTTATAAAAGGTGTAACAATATGTGCCTAAACAACTATAGGTATAAATCTTAATAAACACGTTGTTCAGAATGGTAAAATGCTATCTCTGCTTTATTTTTCTCGGTTGCCATTAGTAAATCGAAAGGTAGCGACTGTAATAGTGGACTTCCGTCGTATTTCATTCTCAGGGTTTTTGAATAGACAGGTAATCATAAATAAGCATAGCATTTTATACAATTGTTAATAATCTGTGCGCGAATTCAAATATATATCCCTTTAATTCTTATTCTATTCATGAAATAGTCCCAAACCCGTATGCGGCTGTTCTCTATTGGCATTACTGACAATCGACATTCGTCTTTTGCTAGATGGCTTGAAAAGGTTAAGTATGCATAGTACAAATGTTCAATTATTACAATATTGTAAGCCAAGTTTACGCAAATTATAGTTAAAATCTTGTTTTTCTCTTAAAATATCTTAATAAATATAATTATTGAGTGGAAAGGAGAGTTCATATGTAAATATCTTCCAATAAGACAGAAAGTCTCTTTGTGAGGTCGGTATACAGAATAATGGGTTGTATAGTTCATAGAAGTGGGGCAATACCACTACAACATCATAATGGCCATCAAAATTTGCCTGGTAAGAGATTAGCAAGTGTCATGTTAGTTTTTTTCGCCTGAGAGCTGTTTTTCGTTACCATGGCAACATCTGGGAGCTCGCCGTATCCCAGACACGTTTACTTTGCAGTGGTATGTGATAGCAAGCACTTCTGATCTTCAGGCTGCTATATCCTACTCATTCATTAATTAGCGCTCAGCAGCACGGTTCCTTTAGATTTGCATATGAAGATATAGTCACACTCCCATAGCAGATCTCATCGTACGAAATCCTCTGAGCCAACAAAATTTACAGTAGGGAAGTAGTAATATCCCCTAATAATACTAATTTTACATATTTAGAGTAATTAAATTACTTCACGTAGCTTAATTGTGTGGCCCATGGTCATTGTTTTGTAGGGAGGGTAGGGAAAACGCGGGACATGTGAGCTTAATCGCTGTTAGAGCTCATTGTTAGAATGCGCGTTAAAAGGACTGGTGTGAATAGTTTTTTTGGTTGAGCAGTGGTATGAATTCATGAACAACCTAACACAGAAGAACGAGCAAGATCTTTCGGTGACGATTCAGCAGTGCACCAGCCTACAAAAAAGGGCCTTGTTTCTGGGGAACAGGGGCATTTGAAGTGTCGGCCTAAAGTTGGAAGGCAGAAGACACACATGCAGATATGCGCCGATTTGCAGAGTCAATTGACCTGACCCTCAGTTTAGTTCATTCGCGAATTAGCGGCAGAGTAAAAAAAAGTTATCTCTGAGATTACTTCTACCAACCTGGTGAACGAGCTGTCATATGCGGACATATTAAGCATGTTGGCCTCTTCTGCAAACATTCCCAATCTTCATATAGGGAATAAAAAACGTATGTATATGTGTTTTTTTTTATGAGTGCCAATATTTCGCAGCACATGAAAGAGATATGTTTATATTTGAGCCAAGAAATCTCTTCACTCATTGAAGAAAATGAACACTGATAATTTAATAAGATTTGGGCAGACATGACCAGCTATTTTAACTTGTTTTTGATGCACCTGCGAATGCTATACCATATCTATCGTATATAAATGCAGACAACCTGCTTATTCCACAACTGGAAGACAACAATGTGCATACAGCAGGACGGGGCTCCAGCACACTTTGCCGCTTCGTGCGTGATTTGTTAAATAAGATATTCCTTGGACGTTGCATCTAACATCTCTAGCGCTTCTACTCTGGCCTCCAAACAGCCCAGAACTCATGACCGTAGGTAACATATTGTGGGATATTAACAACAGGCAGGTTCCATATGTCGATACATAATCACGGTGAACTGGGGCGTACAGTGGGATGCCCTTCCACGATGCGTTTGCGGACCTGGAGGTACATAAACTTGTGTACAATACGATAGAACGTATGTAAGCACATATAATCATCAACCAGATGAGTTCATTACTGTATATTAACTATTAAGAAATGATTTGAGTATAGGAACTTTCTGCACATAATGCATTTTTATATTTTAATATGTTTCATTGGGCCTGTGATGCATAAAATTAGCTATTATAGAAAATGTTTACTCTATGGCATGGACGAAAGCGTTTCTATTTCCTTTATTAGTCAATCCAACCTGTGCTTATCGGAATCGTGCAGTAGTACTGACATTCTTTGGCGATTAAAAGCAATAACTGTCTTTCGATTGTTCATCTTCGCCACAGCTGATCTTCAAACATACAAAATAATTGAAACATGCATCAGTGTGCACTGTATAAACATTTTATTCCATTATCCTAAATATACATGCATATTTTTTAATTATTTATTTACTTTATGGTAGTAATTAAGTGATTTTAAAGAAAGCATTCTTGCAGTAATCACCTGATAATAACTCTAAAATTGTAAGACATACATTTGGAATGAGCAACATTTCAGATTAAAACATGACCGCATAGAGTGCTTTAAGCATCCGTGTTACTGAAGTGGCTAAAATAAAGAAAATACTGTATGAGACATGAAGACATAAGAAAAGAAGTATATGTTACAACAAATCCAGCACAAGGTTCAGTAGATCACACAACCTGAAGGAACTAAGCAATATTATATAAATATATCCTTAGTTGTAAAGAATAATAGGCATTCTCCTAATTACTCCATGTAACGTCCATGAAAACAAACTAAAGACTTTAACCAAAGTGACAAAAAATGAAAAAAGAAACTAAATGCATTAAATGTATAATAATATTCTAAATGTAAGCTAAGAAAAAATGTATGTCGGTGATGCATAAACACTACGGTATTTGATAAATAAATATTACATATTTCGTTTTATCAACACAAAAATAAACAGGAGGTAAACCTTCTAAATTGTAATAACGGTTGACGAGATTATTTTACTGTTAATAATGATAGTTATATTCACGGTAGTTTAGGTATAAATGTACTGCGTTAATTGTTTACTCACTTTATTTACTCATTCAAATTACACATCAATATGCACAAAATGCGGCTTTTGCCACTGCAAACATTACGCGAAAGCATTTGTATGGGTGTTTGCGGAGAAAGTTGTTAGCAATAATGCGGCCATTTCTATCCTTCACAATAATCTTTATAGTAATTTTAAAAATGGCATATCCACATTGATGTAATTTGAGTAAAGAAAATATCTGAAAATGTATATAGATAATTTTCAGGTTACATTTTTAATCTGTATAAAGGAACAAAACAACTAATAGATTAATACCAATAGTTACTAACGAATAAATAATTTAATCTTGATACTAATCACCTAGAAGAGTGAATTTGAATCCTCTAACAGTCTAACGTTCGATACATTCATCCATCACCTACATGGAAGAAAATTAACAAATGTAAAAGAACCGAGTTACAGAAAACAGGGATATTCGTTTGCAATTATGCCATTGAGTCCAAATAACACATAGTTCCTGCATATTGTTTGAAACTTGTTTAAAATAACTTCATACCTACCTGTTTTTATTAAAGTATTTTCTAGAATACAATAAATAACACAGAACATTAAAAGTTGTAAGAGTATCTTTCACCAAATATTACAAACTTTCCCTTACATAACCTAAGGAATATGAAAAGTCAAACTTGCTGCTCACAAGCAAATCATGCAGTTAAAATGCTTGGAGCAGAATAAAGGCAAGTTAATTTGGAAAATGCATTTGGCAAGTCTCAAAGCATAACCAGTGAGGTTTTCACTCATGAAACATAGTCCAGGCAAAAAAAGATAAAGAAAAACTCCGTGTATAAGAGACTTGACGATTTGGATAAGAAGTTCATTATTCTGTTCACAACTTTCAAATACACTTTACTATACCACAGCCAATATCAGTCATTATACTGCATATGAATTCCCATTTAAACATTTTAAAATATATAAGTTATAGGAGGGAGGTCCATAAGTTTCCGGCCTTACCGATAAGGATTATCGCCAACACAAAAGCCTTATCTGGTGTCATGCCTTATCTGTTAAGTAAATAATTGCATCTGTAAGTTTCGCTCCGCTGTGTTCAGTTGTATATAGTTGCATAAAGAAGGCTATGTGTGGAAGATTGTGACATGTTCAAAATTAAGTATTTAGCTGTTATTAAGTTCTTCACAAAAGAAGGACTTACTCCAAATGAAATTAAACAGCGATTGGACGGTGTATATGGGGAAGCATTCCCCCTCACATTCTACGGTAAAAGAATGGGCCAAACTTTTTCCAATGGGTCGAGAAAGCATTGAAGACGAATAGCGTGCACGTCGGCCTTTGGAAGTACTCACTCCTGAAATCATCACTCTTGTGAAATGAGAAATTATGGAAGACCGGCGTCTTAAAGTTACAGAAATAGTAGCAACGTTGGGCCTGTCAAAAGAACAGTCCTTCGAATTATTCATGAACATTTAAACATGAATAAGGTTAATGCAAGATGGGTGCCTAGACTTCTTTCCTCAGTACAAAAGCAGCAACGAGACATCTGTTGTCGGGCATTTTTGCAGCTCTACCGTGGCAACAAGAGAGAAGTTCTGTAAACCATTGTTACAGGAGATGAAACTATGGTCCTCTACTAAGATCTCTAGTCAAAAAGAGAAGCAATGGAGTGGCGTAAACCTGGTGAAGCATCTCCTCTAAAGGCCAAGGTCACTCAGTCAACCAAGAAGATCATGCCCACAATATTTTGGGACAATGAATGAATATTCTTCACCGACTTCAAGCAGAGGAACATCACAGTAAATGGGGAGTACTATGCTGGTCTACTACACGACTACGTGCTTCCATCAAAGAGAAAAGGCGAAGAAAGCTGAGTGGTGGTGTGCGCCTACTTCACGACAACGCGCCTGTGCATACAGCTCTTGTTGCAAAGGAAACTGCGAAGAAATGTGGCTTCAAGGAAATCGACCATCCACCCTACAGCCCAGGTCTAACTCCTATTTCCTCTTCTCAAAACTCAAGAATGACCTTCGAGGAAGGAAATTTAAGTGTAACGACGAAGTGATGGATGTTGTTTATGCCCAATTTGCAGACAAGAATATTTTTGGGAGGGGACTTAAAATGTTAATTCAAAGATGTGAGGAGTGTATTGAAATAAAGGGTACCTATATTGAAAAGTGAAATATAGTTTTTGTCTTTATCATATCTAGAAAATAGTTAGGTCGGAAACTTGTGTACCTACTCATGTACATACATACATACACAGAACGAGTTAGTATCTCTGCGATAAATTTGGAAAGAAAGCCTATGCTTTCTGACGCGTCGATTTGAAGTACATTTCCGTTTGATTATGTTTAAGTGCTCTGATTCCAAGTTAAGTCATGTGCCGCTGCCTTGTCCTTGCCGTGTACCTCTATATGTAGTCTATGCGTGTGCTGTTAAATGCAAGCATCCATTGAGTATGTACGTCTATGCTTTTCCTAAGCTGACCGACATGATAATGTGTTATATGACACTGGAGGAAACCCTTCTTAACACCCCTAGATTTGTTCTTGGAGGGGGGCATGTGCAGAGTGTCCTGTACATGACCACAGTTGACATAAGATACGAATTGATTGAGGGAATATTTGCTGATTTTGATCAAAGCGACACAGACCTGTAATGTTTGCCCTAGTCCAACAGACATTGCTGCGGTGTGACGGTCTAATTAATGTAATTAGGTTCAGGACAGATATTTTGAACACCTCTGTAATCTGTTTCAAGGGTACTTGCAGAATAAATTAATAATATCATAATTTTGAACTTCCCCAAAAATCTGTGTTTTCTTCGAATTATGTATGTCTTCTAAATGACGTGTCAGAGCTTAACAGAAAAATGTTCCTCATTATAAGATATATCTCTCCTCTGAATTTATTGCAGAGTTCCTGACTCATTTTTTTTATTTAACACTGAACAGATTGTTCAACACTTTTAAAAACACACACACAAACACAGAACACATTCTATGTATATTTCATGCTTTTTTATAACAAGAAACAGATCGTCATGAAGATAATAATTAAGTTGGCGGAAACTAATACTAAAGTGACCGAGCTAAACAGAAAGATAGATAGAAAAATGTTTCCAAAGACTGTTAAACTGTACCCTCCTTTCGCTACGTAAACGGAGTTTTATATATACACTAGTAGAAGCAGGTTGACCTTCAGTGGACGCGCACTGGAGTTTGACAAGAGCAGTGTCAGACGCGTTTATAATACCAAATGTTGCAGTTGCATTTCTATAAGAAGTGATTATTAGACTTTCTACTGTATATTTGTGTATTGTAGAGTATGTAGAGGATGAAATTTGTGCTAAAACAAAATGTTATTTAGGATTGTTATAAACAAAATAAATCAAACAAGTGCGTAGAATAAATTTTCCTGCTAAAATTCCAGGAGTAATACCTCCATAGGAAAATTAAGTTTTATAATTGGTGAACAAAGTTCGAACCTAATGCATTTTTGTTTACAAGAGGCAGAAATGTAAATCCTGGGTTTTAACAGAGAAGAAGTTTGATGAAATACGCTAATGTTTAGAAACTTTCGGAAGTCTTTAACACAATTCGCCCAAGTTGGCGTATCTATCGGCAGTGCGTATAAAGCTACTAAGCTGCTACATTTTTATCTATATAAAATTACTAATGTACCTATCTGGCGTTATGTTTCGCACATGGTTGAAAATTTGTCACAAACCATTACAAGAAAGATGCTTGCCAAATTTAATGACAAAGAATTTTCTCGGCCTTATAAACACATATTTGACTGTTCAAACAATCCATGTACTTGAAGGCATAATCTGTTATCCTTTGAAGCGCTTGTCACTCAGTACCTAGCTTCAGTCAAGGAGACCAGTGTGGGCACAGCCTCTCAGAAATGAAAACCTCTGGCAAGTAACAGTATTCACTAAGAAATCAAGAACTGAATTAAAATATATCGACCGCCGTAAGGGCTCAAAGAAGATCTCCAGATTTTATGATATGCCCATTTAATGGCAGCACTGCCATGGTTTGGGGTGGCATATGTTATCAAATACCTATGTGGTAGAATTGTGAACGTTCGTGGAGAGCATCATATTTCAGTTTCATGAAGTCGTTAATGAAAACTTCGGATTTATGAACGATAGTGTCATATCTCATAGGACTGTCATCGTGTGTGACGGGTTTGATGAGCATTGAATATCCACTCTCCCATTCCGTTGCTCCGGGGTTCCTGAGGTTTAAATAAAGTTCTTATAGAACGTAATGCCCACTGCGAAACTGAACAGTTTAGTGATCAGTATGCGGAAAAGACCGGAACCAATAAACAATGTAATAGATAAGTTGACGGGATATTAGATCGTAAAGCTACTAAAAGTTTGATACCTATAATTAGCATTCAATTTTACGTGCCTGAATAAAATAAATAGAAAGAGAGAAAATTAAGATCTGGAATCTACAGAATGAATTCTATCTCTACATAAAGTATTCAATACTCCCTATGTTTTGAAATGACAGTTTGACTCACATTAATGATTTCAACTATCTCTTACAATGTAGCCTTTGTATACGTTCAGTTTAATTACATATAATTAACACAAAACAAAATAAAATAACCACTTCACGAATATATAGAAAATGCACTAACCTGAAATACAACAATAACTTACTTCTCATACTGACGAAACGACCATTCATTGCTGCTGCAACGTACATGAGAACATTGTAATATTATTTGATACTGAAATAACTGTAAGCATTTTTACGTTTAATATGTGTAATATATTACTGTCTTGCAATTAATATACTGTGTCACTATAAGCATCTGAAAGTTTTCGAAATTATTTTATTCAACTACAACGCAACCACAATCTGTCATATATAACTCAAGGCAAATTTTTCTGAAAGCAGATGACGTATCAGGTGGTGCATACACATAATGACTTATGGACAAGAGGCTCTTGCTACCATTTCCTCTCAGTTTCCTGGTCATAATACCTCCACAAGTTTATTGAGGCATTGGTTTGCATCGCGATTACAAAGTCTCCAACAGATAATAACCACAAATATAAATATCAGACCAAGATATAGACATTTTTACGCTTAAAATAGTTAAAGGAAATTAATCTTTAAAAATGTTAGGGAGAAGTGCAAACCAGTCACCTCCTGATAGCAATCAAAATATGCTCGTGCTCAAAAACAAAAGAATATTTGTAAGATACTTGGTAGAAAACTCAATATTTTGTCAGATGGTGTTTAATTTGCACAAAATGGCAGAACTTATGACCATAGAATGTGCATAACAGAATAATAAATTTCATAGAACTACACGTAAAACTGATCAAGTTTATGCAGGTTTGATTATTGCAGTGATTTTTAGAATCAGAAAAAATAATTATAACATCGCTATTGATGTTATTTGAAGTAGTAGACACTGTTTCTAAAAATGGAATAACGCTATTTCAATTTGCCTATGATTATAAACTAGACGTTGTATGTTTTAGTCTGGTTTATTCAGTGAAAAACGTAATAAACACATAAAATGAATTATTTAAAAGGTAATAAAATATACTGTTCTTTTTCATACACATGGTATGAGCGTTGCAATCTACTTAGTGCATAGTAAACCATATTCTTTTCCAAATCTCTTTCTAATCCATATTTATTTTTCACCAATAGTTTTTATAGCCTTCCATTTCTTTCAACACTAAAAATAGTATATTTATTTAAACAAACTGAATATTTTTCCAACAAATTTACAAAATTTAACTGATTTTTAACATTAATATTTTATTGGAATCCCTTTTGCAACATATGCTTTCTAGAGTCAATAGGAATGCAAATTAGCACTCTAGTATGTTTATGTATCTAGTAAGTGCTGCTTCAAACAAAGTGGGTACTCTAGTTGGCTGTAGTTATCGGGTATCCAAAACATCTACTATTACTACTTCTGGGTAATCATAATTAATTTCATTAATACTATTTAAAATGCCAGATTTTTTTTTAACTGAGGGAATTTGCTTTCCATTATGATGATGATAAAATCAGTTAGTTTCCTCAAATTTGCGGTTTAACAAAAAATACATACAGCAGATAAAATAGGTATAATCCAACAACTTTCCATTTTACTAAAGCGAACTCTATTATTTGGCACAGGCTGTACATTGGTTATTCATCATCGCTCTCTGTTCTGCTACGCACTTCATGTTAACGATAACGATGATGAAATTCTCGTCACCACGAGTGTATCGTTTGATTTATTCCAGTCGAAGAGGGGAAAAAACGAAAAACGTTGGGGATTGAGAAGGAATGACAAAACCTCTGGGTAAACAATGTAAAACTGCGGCAGAGCTAACACTTCAGAAATATGCGGCATTATTCGCATCGCTTGGCACTGATTGCGATTGCAAATCGTTGTTCCGCTTGGCTTGCGATCTGCGCGCTCGCTTCTCTACTTAATGAATGGAAAACTGACGTAATCATTGTGTCTTCTGACACAGAAGCAAATAAGGGCGTTTTGTTTCCTTGATGACAGAAATATGGAGAGCTAAGCCTTTTGTCATTTCACAGAAACGTTAAAACGTACTTCTACGGACATTTTGTGCCAACACAAGTTACCTAATGGCAATCAGTGACAAAAAATATCAAAGTTAATAAATGTATCTCACAACTGTGCTATATTCGTGAAAATTCTAATTACGGTTAACTTTCATCACAATATTTACAACTTTGGTTTAAATGTTTCCCTACCCTCTTATGCAATTATTTATACCGTCGCCAAAGCGTCTGGTTCCTCCTCCTACCTGTCGATGAGCTGAATACACTCTAAAGTTAAAACCAGTTTCTCGCATTAATGTTTAAAAAATGAGATTGGCAATAAATGGAGATATATGTCTTAATTTGCAATGTTTGTCATAGAGAATCCTATTTATTCTATACGATTAGGGATCTAAAATTTGGAGAGGTATGTATGCTTAATCATTCTGCTTTATTTGTCGCATATTGGAACCATATACCGAATGAACTACACAATTTATGACATTTTAGAGCGCTCTCGAACTTATTGTGATGGGAAATCTAGGCCCACGAGGAAAAATAACGGAATTATAAACTGATAAAGAAGTTGAACTTAATACTGATAATTTGGTAAATGGAGAAGAAAAAAATTCCTTTGTAAACAAGCTCTCAGAGTGTGGATGACGCGAGCATTGCGCATGACAGCAAAGGGAGGGAGTTAAAACCGGATTCCGTTCAAACTGGTCACAGCAGTGTGCCGAAACTGAGCGAGTCAACTCGTTATGTATATCGCAGATTTTTTAAGATAGAACACATAAAATTACAAATTAAATGTACTAATAGGAGAACTTAGAACTGAGCGGTTTTCAGTGAAAGAAAAAAAAAATCTCCCGTGCTTTATGTTAAATTGAATTTAAGGGGCTAAAACCTAACCGGAAGTACTCATTGTCATTTCATTATTTCATATATTACGTCATTCTAATATGTGTAGGCTAAGTTGAATTGAACACTCCATAAGGGCTACCAAGAGTAACAACTTAACATTGTTATATTTCACTTCAAATGTTCCAGTGCGCTACTACCTATATAATCCTTCACAGGGTACTTTATACGTCTGAAACCTGCTCTTGTTACCTTGGACCGCTGTGCAAAGTTCAGAGTCACCTGTACTATGTTTGAAACTTCCGCAACCTCGCATCCATGTTTATTGACAAATCAATGTTAAAGTAAAATGGGGTAAAAATTTGCCTTAAAATATCTTCAAATCTTCTTCGCGAGCAAGAAAAGCCGATTTGCATCAGCTCATCAACTTTTGTAAAATATTATGGTGTAAAAAATCCCTAAAATGTCGGACCAATCATATTTCAGTACGGCACTTAACAATGGTTAATTGATATATCGTATTGTTAGCTTAGTCTAGAAGGAACTATCCACGTAATGATATGAACAAATGGAAAAGGCGATGTGCCGTTGTGTCGAAGATCGTAGGTTTGGGTGCTGCGGAGTAGATTTTATATTGTTAAGTATGCTTATATGTATACTTAAAAGAAAAAAAAAACAGTAATAAATCAGACTCGAAGTGGATAACAATGATCAGTTTTTACTGATCAAGAAACATGCTCACAACTTCCTTCCGCTATTGTGTGGTATCATTTCGAATGAAAGCTTCCGTTAGAATGTAATATCCTTTAAAATCTTTATGCCATGACTTTGAAATTTAAATAGGCAGACCATAGCTCCCCTATCTCAAATTGCTTGTCCATGATCGTTCTACAATGTCCGAAATTGTTGCTGTTGATCTGATCTGATCTGATCAACTTAGTTCATTAATAACTAAATAAAATCTTATAATAAAAATAAACTCAATAAACAACATAAACAAAATAAAATATTATTAAACTGAAAAAGATTTTTGCCATTGTCATTAAATTTTTTACTTTTTTATTTAGGATTAAAGATCTTTTTAAATTAAAGGTAGTATTAAGAATAAATATATATATTATGTACATTCATGCATTAATATCAATAATGATAGTATATTTTATAAGCCCTGGATTGATGTTTAAGGCAGACCTTTTCTCTCATTAAACTGGCACAGAAAGTATGTGATTGGTCATGTATGACGTCATTCTTTTAGGAAGCTAGTGTAGTCAGAGTTTGTTCTAGTACTGTGAATATTATAGGATAAGGTTTTCACTACGGCGAATGAAATACCACGAATGTTTTCTGGAATCTACAAGCTTGCTCGTATGAACGCACGATAGACGATACTGGCGCGAAGGTTGTGTGACTAATGACATGCATAAAAGGGAAGGAGGTTTAGTCATTTCTCATTCAGAACACAATGGAGGAAAGTAAACAGAAATGACATGGTGTGCGCTCAGTGAATCCAACCTTATTGAATGGCAATAAAATCGCCAGTTTCTTTAGCGTTTCGCAACTGAAAGCAACAATTCGTGTAATTTCCGGAGATGCCATCGTCCTGAGTTGAACCAAAGCGCAGTTAGTGGAAGTTGTTGATCGTCTTCCGGTGAGGAAGTCAAAGGTTAACCAAATAGTGCAGGGAGGTGTTAGCAGGATCGTGTAAAGCGCCCTCCACAAATCAAGTGGGAGGTGATGAGCTCCTTGTGATTTTTCAATTTTTATGTTCTGAAACTTGTGTTACGTTGGGATGAATGTAGTCAAGGAAGAGGCAGAAATTCAACCGACTTCTAGCTACTGCCATTGACTGTTGAAGCTGCAATGCAACTGACTGAGATTATTTGGTTTATTTACCGGCGTCCTTTAACATCTAAATTCATCAGCGTCCCATTCAATTCAGGGTGTAAAATAAATGATAAATTTTGCTCAGAGGCCTCTATTTCAGACTTAAAGTTCCTTTACTTGCCAAAGATTTGACTTCCCTTTTGAAGGAAGCCATACTTGGAATTTTTACACACGAAACAATCCATCGACCCTGGCCGGGATTGAGAGATTATTGCTAAGGTTTAAGGTACACCCTTATAGAACATGAATGATGGCCCATTAGAAGGAAGTTCCCTGAATACCTCCTTGGTGTCATTAATTAACAAGATAATTGGAGATAATTGAAAAGGGAAAGGAGAAGCTATAAATATGCATTGAAAAAGTTTTCAAAGAGGAAAGTGAATTTCTTAAGAGGCGTGCAGAAGAGAGATAGGACACACGGTTGACAGGCCGAGATAGGACCGCAACTGCCAAAGGTAAATAAGATGACCCAAAATGTTTCACATACAGAGATGACAGTTTAGTATCAACAAAATAAGATAGCTGTAGTTATAAACATTTGTGTTGTTTGCTTTGAGCTATAGCCTGAATGTTTGCGTTATATGTACAAAAATTTAGCAAAACTAATATGAGTTTATCTTTCGTCACATTTTAAAGCCAAAGACTGAAAAATAAATCAGGTTTTTAGCGGTATGTGAATGAGAGCTGGAACTATACTATATCCCTTATGACTTAGCTAATAGTTCTTTAAAATCTGCGACAAAGCAGCATGAACAAAATAATGATCCCAACCCAGGAATGAAAAAGAATTCCAGCGCAGATAATAAACTGAGAGGACAAACTTGTCTTTTGAGCAGAAAGTACTCGAAAATAACGCCTTTTCCTTCAGGATAAATATTCATCCCATGTAACAAACAGAAGCCACTGGTTGTTGCATACAGATTAAATAAAACTCTCGGTGCAGAAACAAAACATAGAGTAACGGAAGATGAAGTCTCCTGCGAAATAAAATCAAAATAGACTACAAAATAAGGGGGGAGGGTTAAACTAAAACTTTTATTTCCCTAAGGTGTAGTACTGAAATGGAGAAAGAGAAGTTAATGAAATAGAAAAATGCAAACAAGAGCAGTTTTGTGACAAAATCAAGCCAACTCGCGAGGAACATTGCTAAACTTTAGCACACAGAGAAGAATATTGGAGGTTGATTAGCGCACAAGGGAAAACAATTAGCCCAGGAAAGTATATTAAATTATAGGCTATACCAGAAAACAACACAAGGATTAGGAAAAATTTGTTCGCATTGTAGATCGACTGTAAAATAAGATGGGTGTTTGAAAGATTCGTTTTGAAATTAGTATTCGAAATGTAGGTCAACAAATATTCTTATTTTCATATATATGTTCAATACTTGCTTTGAGAAGAAGTTCTGACAGTAAAGTAATTAATACTGATGTTATATGAGTACGACCAAACACGAGCATGGACTTCTTTCTTATTCATTTCGTCTCAACAGTATGTCAGATATACTCTTGGCCAATCTGTAAAAGCACTAAAGGCACGTCACGGGTGGTCGTTAAGGCGCGGACTTGTGAGCGGGAGGTCTGGAGTTCGAATCCCGCCAAGACCGTCCTCCCTGACTGAGTTTTTTTTTTCAGGTTTTCCTCAGTCTTCATAACTGGCAAATGTCTGGGAGGCACCCTAAACTTAGGCCTGGAACATTTCCTTCCTTAAAAAAAGAAAATCCTTTCCCAGTATATCATTTCACCTCATGTATCATCAGTGTCCACCGCCTGTGGTGCCTCAGTAGTAAAAACGGGCGTTAAACACTATTAAAAAAATTCTATAAAAGAATATACATTAAAGTTAGCTACAGTATATTTTGGTTATTAGGTATAAAAACAAACGAAATCAGCGTGGAAAAGGCAGAGATTTGTATATGCACATGGAAGACAATGATTTAAAGAATTTAATTTAAAATTTAATTTTGCTTTTATTTTTATCCTCTACAATAACTGCGTTTCACGAAATTGCACTCCACGCAGTACAAGTAGTATTTAAAAACTAAGTAGTTTCTACAAAAAAAATGTAACTCATAACAGTTCCAATTTTTATATATTTGGATTTGTTACGAATTAGTGTAGTGGAAAGAAAAGGAGCAAAAGAAAAATAGAAACCAAGATGTTATCTTAAAATATTAAAATAAACTAATAATTTTAATTAATATATCAATTCCACCTAATCTCAAGTCATTGTGATGCTTAAAAAGGAATAAAAATAAAATTAGAAGATACATATTTATTTTAAAAGCTACATTAAAAATTAAAATATTTAAAGGTTATACATCATATGAAGGTGGAATATGCTGAAAGTTGTATTTAATCATATTTATTTATGCTAGTCACCAATACTTACAATTACTAGGAACAAAGAAAAAAAAAATCTTTTATACGCTCGAAATGTTTATATAAAATACTGAGAATATTAAACAGAAAAGTGCTAATCTTGAGTGAACGAATTTCTTATTTGTGCATAGCATAGAACTTCAGACAATCAATTAACTAATTTTCCTTCTCGCATGCTCTTAGAAAAATCAACTAAACACAAGCATCATTGCAGTTAACGCAGATCTTTTCAAAATACATTAAACAATTTTGTAACAAATTCATCACCAACATATAATAATTCAACTTTAAATAAATTAAAATGTTATTTCCTTCAATTTCAAAGCCCGTCTCTGAAAAATCTTGTGAATATAGATGCAGAAAAATGTGTACTAACAATTTACGAGTAGAATGGAGAGGGAAATATAAACACCTTAAGAACAGGAATAATGGTCTCGGATGCTTTGTTGTGCTGCTGCAGGCAGGCGTTAACTTTAAAGCTACAAATAGGTAATGATTGGTCAAGAAGATTTAAAATACAACAGTTTACTTTAAACAATACAGAGCACTACTAGAGTGGATCAATTAACTGAAGTTAAAGTACAGTAATAGTTAGCTACTGTAGCTTTCAACAACATAGCCCTTACACCAAGAATTTAACTTGTGGTTAGATTGAAGTATAGCATGCTTACGACTACGTCTAGGTTTAGATTTGGTGAACGTAACGTCGTCACGTAGCGAAGTAGATACGACACATGCTGTAACATCATGCTGAAGCGACTGAAGCCATTCATTCTCACTCTTAACAGAAGAGCATGTCGCAATAGGCACAGGGCAAACGAAACTCCCCGCAAGAGCATTCCATGGTGAGATGTGAAAAGTTACTCAAATTCGCTCTTGAAATTGGCGACATGTATGGGAACCGAAAGGATACACAGAGGTGGACAAATTTCCTGGACGGATTTCCAGGTTTAAATTCTGATACTGTGACATGAATTCGAAGTTAATCCGACATTCTCCTTATGTACCTTATATTATTAAAGAAATGAACGCCAAGGGACTGGACCTGTTTCCATGTTTTGGTGTTATGTTTATATAATTCAACATCTTGCAATCAATCAATTCATCTATCAAGCTAGTATTCTTACGAGCACTCCATGAAACATAGAGCAGAATATTATTTTGGTTGTTTGCGAGAGTTTCGGAGGAAACAAAGGAAACGAATGGTTTTTATTGGTTTTTGGGCATCTTGCTGTTGCGCCAGCTCTCCCCTCCATCCCCCTGTGTGCGTGCGCGCGCGTGTGTGTGTGTATTATTCTTGTATTTATTTCTATATCTTAGAATGTAACAATAAATATTTTCTTTAAACAAATACATTTTTTTGGAGGGGGGATAGATGATCACTCATTGAAATTCCTGCATCCGTTGTTGGGGGTTGCAAAATGAGTAGACTCATCTTGAGCAGTTGTTTTTTATTCTTTTCTATGATATGCAGTCTTATGTTAGCTCATAATTAAATACAATTTTATAATAATACCAAATACAGGATGATAGTACTTACAGATTAGCTTATTTTCTCTGTTTTGTTATGCTTTTTTTTCCCCCTTGTGCAAACCGAATATTTGCTTTATGTGCAATATTGTTGGTTGTCATAAAACTAGTTTCATGTAAATGAGAAATCGTATCTTTCTTTTTAACATATTTTATAACATTTGCAGAAGATTTATAACCTTTATGCTCTACTTCACGTGCTTTTTCCATATCCTGAAACATCAGATGTCAGAAATGGAGATATTTAATCTCGTTTGCTTAATCACATTCAGATATAATGAAACATTTTGTATACATTTTTCATTATAATTATCTTATTTCCATGAAATATTTTGTTCAATGTAATCAAATGTTAATTTTAAGGTTTCAACCTCTTTGTATAGTAAGATATCTCTTGAAGTGTGTACTGCACTTGCAATTGTTTGAAAGGAGGATTTAAACAAAATGGAAACTTAAAACAAATGAAAGCAATAGTAGCGTTTAATAATATTTCACTTACCGTGGTACTTTATGCCAACCATCATAAATCCGTTGAACATGAGCTAAAATACCTACCGGTTTTAGGTTTCTTTTTTCTGGTAGTTTCCTTTTCTCGTACACTGTCAACAAATACGCTGTACTGACTGTTAGAGACAAATCCTCGATCGCCCGGGCTTTCTTCGAAAATTTAACGCTTTCTGACGGACAAACGAGACATTACACGGTGTTTTTTTGTTTTGTATATTTATGGACGCTCTTTAACATCTCAGGTCATCAGCGTCCCATTCAAATCGGGGCTTTAAACGAACAACAAATTTTGCTCAGAGGCCTCTTCTTTCAGGCTTAAGGTTCTTTCTCGTGCCGTAAATGTACGACACGGACCCACGGCTTTACTTCCCTTCCGAAGGAAGCCATACTTAGGATTTTTACGCCTGAAAAAATCCATCGGCCCTGGCCGGGTTTAATTTTCACGGTCAATTCACTTTAAACTCTTCTTCGGCGTTGCACGGCGAGCCCATGTATAAACGTTGAATAAAAAATGTCCTTTTCGAACCGAAGCCATTCCCGAGTTAGTGTCAAGCCTTTTGCTACTCGTAAATTCTTTCTGCATATTTTTACATACCCGTACATACTGCTGTTCCATACTTTATTATTTAATTTTTCTCCCTCCAGTTCTCTCTTTCTATATATACGAGTCAAAATACAAATTGAAACATGTCAGATTGTAGTCCCACTTTTAAACGAGAGTGTTATGTGAAATGCATGAAGTAGAAAATAATATATAGTATTTTAAAATGTTCTCCTCTGCAGCATACAGCAAATATAGATATTTCATGTACTCATGACACTTGGTATAAGATGTACTCACAAAATGTCCATAATTCTGGTAAAACTGTTTCTATCTTTTTAAAGTCTCCAGGGAAAACGCACAAAGTTCAAAGGCGAAACTGTTTCAAAGCTGTTTGGCGTAGAACTGTTCGCAGATATTACAATGAATTGCATTATTCAGCAACAAAACATTTGGTTAAATTAGAAATAAGAGATAAAATGAATTACAGAAGCTCAGTAAATTCCTGAAAGAAAGGGAATATCCTTGCTGCCCACTTTAATGATCAGAATATTGCATTCCCTCAGAACTCCAGAGATAGCCTTCTGAAGTAAATAAATTAATTTTGCGTTAACGAAAAACATTTTAAAAAATGTATTACGCAATATTCTAAATACATTATTAGTTTATGCAAGAGCAGACTGTCAGTGAAGAAACGAATTTTTAAACTAGACATTATTTTTATTTCTCTAAATTGTCTCTACTAAGGCTTATTCCAGAGATGTTTTTATGCCATTATTCCGTCTTTGAAGTATTTTTCTGGAAAGTCTGCAAAATACGCCACGACAGCTACAATTGTCTCTTGAATTGATGGAAAAATTTGATCAGTGAGAAACAGATCGAAGTCGGAGAGAAGCAAATGTACGAAGTAGGGCGGATACTTCGAAAATATAAGCTTCAGATCTTTAAATTTTTCCATCGTAAAAATATTTTTGTGAGCGTGCACTGCCTTGATAAAATATTATAACCGGGTTTTATTCAGTAATTGTTTCATTTAATTGGTTTAAAAGATTAGAATATTACTTTAAGGTTAAGGTTTACCCTTCTGAAGATTATTTTTAGCAACCCAAAATATCGATACCGTAACGTTTCCTAAAGGTGGAACCTACTGTGTTCTTTAGCACTCCACAACCGACTTCTGTCCATTGTTTAGACTCTGGTGTGTGATAGCGTGCCCAAATGTTATCCACGGTTATAAGTCGAAATAAGTTACGTTGTTTTTAAATGATACGATATTTTCATACGAATAAGTTTTTGACCTGTAAGCGCGAAACTCATCTTGAGCAAACTTTTTCATGTGCAATTTTTAAAACGCTCAGGAATTTCACGCACTTTAAGTCGCCAGCCCCCTAATGCTATACCATGTATCTGTTCAGTGAATTCTGCTCTGGTTGTTCTTTTGGTCGTTCTTACCGTGGGTCATCTTCAAGATTGATACGGTCATGTAAAAATTCATTTGTCTGTTGAAAATGAACAGGATTCCCCGTAAACATTTTTACATTTGGTATGAACTACCTTTGGCGTTAAATCATCTTTTACAAAGTACTTATTACTTAACAATACTCAATTTTATCCTTTTTATGGAATATCTCTGCTTACAAATCTGTACCAAATAAACAAATGACTTCAGATTTTAAGTAGGAATCTACCCATGTAAAATCTTTCCCGCTGTAAGATCCTCTTATAGTCGAGGCCGGACATTTTTCAGGTCGCTTTTGTAGTGTTGTTTATTTATTTGTTTTATTTACGGATGCTCTTTAACATCTCAGGTCATCAGCGTCCTATTCAATTCAGGGTGTGAAACGGGCGATAAATTTTGCTCAGAGGTCTCTTCTTTCTGGCTTGAGGTTCTTTATCGTGCCGTAAATGCATGACACGGGACCCACGGTTTTACTTCCCTTCCGGACCGCCACGGGTAGCCGAGGTCGTTAAGGCGCGGACTCGTGAGCAGAAGGTTTGGGGTTGCAGTCCCGCCAGGACCGTCCTCCCTGACTGAGGTTTATTCCAGGTTTTTCTCAATTCTCATAATTGGCAAATGCCGGGAAGGTACCCTAAAAATAGGCCTAGAACGTACCCTTCCTTAAAAAATCCTCTTCCAATTGATCATTTCATCTCATGTACCATCAGTGTCCACCGCCTGTGGTGTCTCAGTAGTAAAAACGAGTGCTAAACACCATTCATTCATTAATACTTCCCTTCCGAAAGAACCCATACTTAGAATTTTTACGCCCGAAAAAATCCATCGGTCCCGGCCGGGATTGAACTCGCGATCTTGGGTTTAGGAGGCAAGCGTGGTTAGCCTTCCTAGCGTGACATGCAGAGTCAAAAACACCGACCATATTTCACATTAGAGTCGTCAAAATCACTATAAAAGTATTATTCATAAATCATTTCAAATCGTGGTCTTTGCAAGAAGTTTACAAAATGATTATGAAATGCAAATTACCCTTTGAGTTACTGAACTAGTAAAACTATTTAAATTGTATAAAAACATTGACGGGAAGGTTAGGAATGAAATTGGCCACGAAGTGCCCATATAAGTGCCAGTATAATTCTATTAAATGTGGGTGAAATTTCTCGTAGCAGAAAGAAACAGAATGTTTAGATCACCAGCTGTCAGAAACCATGACACCTAATTTAACCAAAGAAGACTCGGGTTTTTCTGTTAGGCATTTGGGACAATTTAGGGGGAGGGTTCTACAAAGGAATTGCCAGAAATTTCAAATATGCCGTTTATCTTAAATTGAGAGGCGAGAGTGACGATTCTAAGTTTACATCGAAGATGAGGAGTGAGCTAATAGCTTGTGGTTTTATTGTGCTGTAGTTCACATTAAATGCCAGTGCACATCTACTAAGTTGACGGCACTATTTTGAGCAAGCACCCACTACTTCAAGTACCAATTAGTTTCACACTCGGTTCCAGTTTTAAAACTCATTCTACAAATGAACTGAATTTAACACATAATTATTTTCGATGCATTTTTTTTTAGAAAAGTGATGATATAAGCACAAATATTTAATTCACTTTTCTACTGTGCTTTGCCAGTAACTTTTTGTGATGTTCAAATGGGGCCAGCACGGGGTAATGTTAATTTTTATTGTAATTATTTGTGCTTTGCCATTAAGCTTTTGCCTTGTTTATATTTCCCCGAATATTTAATGTTCTCTTATTGAGTATTATATGTTTCAATATTTCTTTGTTATTATATGCATATTTGGTATAACTTTTCTCGCGTAAACGAAACTACCTACCGGACTACATTCAGGGTATTTTTCAGAACACGTTTCCTAAATCAGACTTCATGGGAGGATGCGGAATAGATGTTAAAGAATTGCAGTGATAAACAATAAGATTAAGATAGAATCGCAAACTAAAAGAGGTGTGTTAAAATGCAACACCACGTTAAACTAATTTTAAGTATTTTCTGAAAAGCGTTTGACTTTAGCAAGTGCTCCTGTGTCTTTGGGAATGGAATAAAGTGGGGCAGTATGTTTCTCACTATTATTACTAGCCTGGTAATATAAACTCCAACTGAGAGAGAGGATTAAAAAAAATCCTTTGCTCTCTGGGAGAGTACCACGTAGATCTCATGCTCCGGTTCAGACAAAGAGGTCGTAATGCCAAGTCCAAAACGAGTGCTCTAACGAAAAGCTGAAAAACACAAGTGAGAGAATCGAAAGTGGGAAATGTCAGTTGCACTGCCTAATCAGAGATAATGCATTATTACTGCTATTTACGTTTATAATTAATTTCAATATGTTTGTGCAGTAACATATTATCTCCGTAAAGTAAAGTTAAGTCAATTATTTTGATAGGAAAATTAACCAGCATTCAAAGTTATAAGCGTTTATTAATTATATATGGATATATGCGGCACTTTTCGAAATTTTCTGAGTGGAATTCCAACGGCATTAAGTTGAAATTTGTGGCAGATAAAGCACCACACAGGCAAATTGCCTCAGCGTACTCCGGGTTAACAGCAATTTATTCTTAAATTAATGCAAAACCACCTTCATCCCATCGTTAATTACTGCTGCTTACGGTCCTTAGCTGAGGAACTGTAATTTACAAGCAAACGCTCAGGAAAGGCAGGCACATTTTTAAAATTTTCTCGCACTGGATGCAATATTTCTGATTTTACAACTACCCAAAAAGTATACAATACGAACTAACTTGCATTACCCTACATTTGTTTATAAATGACAAATATATAGTAATAGAGATTGTGGGGGGATTGTCCCAGATTCGCCGTATACTTTTTCGGAATAGGCAACCGAAATTACGCCGTAAAGGTTTGATAAAAGCAGTTAGCTGATTAAATAACCGCCAATATCTGACTACAGAGAACGAGCTGCAGATATCTCGATATCTTTTTCTTTGAAAAGTCACTGAACTCAGCAGTTCAGAATCACTAACAGTTAAAAGAAATTACATTTAATATAAGCAGAAATTAACGTGTATTAATAACTATGTTTGAAAATTAGTCTTGTGGCACATATAGTAGAAAGAAACTTGCATAACATCTAATGTATGGCGTTCCATGTATATAGTATCTAAATATATTACTGACAAGAAACTTAGCATTTATATCTGCTCATTCTAAATATTTGCTTATTAGACAGTTCAGTAGTGGGTTCATCATAATTAGGTGAAAACACGAACAATTAAACAAGTTGGCACGATTAAGGAGACTAACTCGGTCCAGTGAATTAAAATAAATAAACAAATATATCCCAGTTAACCATTCCGCGGTTTGAACAAACATACGTTTGTAAGTACAGTATTTAGGGGCTTGTAGGCCGTGGTCTACTACTGGGCTGTTTCTTTCCTAATGTTTCGGCTACATCTACGGTAGATATCTTAGCCAGGTCGAAGTGTTCTAGGAACGATACTGGCCGTGAAAGGCTAAGAACTTTGATGAAACATTCGTTTGATTTTAAATGATGTTTAAACGAATTAAAATCCGTCGGTGTGGTTCACATACTATTATAGTAAGCAAATCCTGTTTGAATCTTACATAAATAATAAAACTATTTATGTAAGGTAAAAGAGTTTAATATTTTCTCACTTACAGTCAATTCTTCTTTACTATTCAGATTTTTAGTTAAATTATTTATGAAAAGTATTATATAAAGGAATTGTAGACTTTTCATTCAATTTTATTTATATATCTATAAATTAAATATATCAATCGGCGTTGGATGACAAAATTAGTTTTCAATATTTTGTTAAGATCCGCTCTTTGTTCTAGTGGTTAGCGTTGCTGACTGCTGATGTGAGGTCTCGGGTTCGACTCCGGTATCTGATTAGAAATGTTTTAAGTTAGGGAGATCTGAAACGGGATCCAACCAGCCTCGTGAGGACAATTAGGAAACTGTCTGATAGAGAGATCAAACCGCAACCGGCAAGATGCAATGAGCCGATCACATGTCCTCCTGCAATATGCAGCACATAATTTGCAAACCTAGATTACATAGGATATCATTCAACATGTAAAATGCGACAGATGCAGGTAATATGCGAACTTAGGGGAAATTATAAAGGCTTTCTTCTCACACTTTGATCGAGACTTAGGATTAGCAGATCTTAAAATGTAGTGTACTTACTTAAAATACTAAAGACTTACTTTCCGAGTTGTTTCACATGAAAGTGCTTATTTTTACTTAGGAAACGCTGAAAGATAAGACGTACATTTAACTCCAAGCAAGTTAAACTTCCACTTCTGCATTTAATGGTTTTCCTGCAGAACATCGTGTTTACATCGTGTTGGCAGTAATATAGAGTTCATTTTCTAATCACGTGAAACAACTTTACTATATTAAAAAAATTATACACATGATGAAAGTGAGAATTAAATTTGGAATGGAAACTTTCATTGGTGATTTCTTCTGCAAAATCTTTATTCTTCGCCCAGATACGAGGTAGAAATTGTGCTGGTTCGTCAAATGTAATTTTCTACTGGATAATCTGCAAGTTTGAGAGAGACATGTTGAATCTCAGGGAGGTCATTCCCCAGATTCTCCAAGAGGAAGGTAGGAAAGTCCGAATAATTATCGGAGTCACTGTACTGTTTCACTCTGTTCTTTGTAAACTGTGATAGACCTAGGTTTTGTACTGCGTAACCAGGCCTGATCTATTGGAAATCTATACTCTTGGCGTCAAAGTCTAGCCATATAATTTTATGCACTCTGCTCTGTATTTTTCTTATTTATAAATGCAGTCTGAGAATTTAAAGTGCATTCTGTACATTTATGTAATTATACGTTCAAACACATACAGATTCACGTTTATCTAGTAGTAAACAAAGGGATAGGGTATATAATGGTCATTAGTTATGAATATTTCATACAACACTTAAGTGTTTCGTCAATGTATATCTTCAAATGCAGCTGTAGTTAAAAATCAGAAGTTAAAATCATATTGCCTGAACTGGTATCCATAGACCTTTTGCGAATAATGCAAGGAAATGTTTTCAAAGGTCGCTGAGAAATGTAAATTTCTGATATTCCCGTAGAACTGTTGCTACTCATTTTCCAGTTTGCTATGCAATAGAAACGTTGTGATAGTGATTACAATCACTCCGTGTTACTACCACTGCTAAGATTCTTCTTTTTGCTATATATGTATCGCCCATCCTGATATATATAAATGTCATAACTTCTTTGAAAAGTTTTACTTGCATTTATATTTAGGTTTATGTTAGTGACTGTAAAAGAAATGTGTAGTAACAAATCAATACTAAAGGCAATATACTTTAAATTGCTTAACATATACAGTAACCAATGGAATTTTGATTACCTTACACAGTATTGTCGGTCCTGGTGGTTACCATACTTGCCTCCTAAACCCAAGATCGCGGGTTCGAACCCGGTCAGGACCGATGGATTTTTTCGGGGCGTAAAAATCCTAAGTATGGATTCCTTCGGAAGGGAAGTAAAGCCGTGGGTCCCGTATCGTACATTTGCGGCACGAAAAAGAACCTCAAGCCTGAAAGAGAGGCCTCTGAGCAAAATTTATCGGCCGTTTCACGCCCTGGGTTGAATGGGACGTTGATGAGCTGTGATGTTAAAGAGCGTCCATAAATAAATCAATTAAAAAAATAACACAGCATTTATTACGTACGGCTCACAATTAAATAATTACACATTAGCTGATGCGTTTACTCTAAAATCTCAGCAGAGGAACTAATGCTAAGTCAGCAGTGATTCACATAAAGGACGTATAAGTTATTCTTATTACTCCATATTGCTAATTTTTCCCCTTCCTCGTCACAAGTTTTTCTGAGTGTTTTCAGTTCAATTGCACCAATTGCAATGGAGGGAGGAGTTTAGTTCGTAGCTCTGCAATACTGTACTCTACCAATTATGTCTCAAGACGGAGGTTAAGGACGCAGCGGTTGCTGCGGTAGGCCAACAGCCTATAGTTCTAAAATGTAAATTTTAGTTTATTTAAAAACTCTTTGCTTTAATTACATCTTCTGTTCATGAACTTCACAATGATGGAAAGTTTGAAGCAATCTTTTTTTTTTCATTCTTTTGCAGTAACTTTTTATTTGTTTATTTATTTATTTATTTTTCCTCAAATGTAAGTTTCACTTCACGAACGCTTCTCTTCAAAAGTAAGCTCTTGCTGAAACGTGAAGGATACCCAATGCCCATTTTTCCAGCAATTTACTTTACATAGTTATTTTTTCAAAATGATATTATACACCAATTTATTCATGATGCCACCGATAAAGTGAGTGGTACTAACTCTCTTCAGAAGCGCTCACCTCCTACTGTCAGTAAAGCACAGAGGGGAGAGTGTTTGCATATTTTTAGCTGCGATTTTCTTACTCCAAACCCTTTCGGTTCCATTCGAACTAAACACACGTATTTTCACTTCTTATTTATGAATACGTTGTCCCAGAAGTCCCATGTTATAATGAAACGACGAATATACTGAATAAATGCATATTTCCATCATGAAAATGCTTCTTTTAAGATTCACTTTTAGCTTGTTTTACAGTGGAGCGCCAATATCTTTGGTTTGGCACATATTCTTTGGGCTGCCTTAAAATATTCTTCTTCCACTACCATATTTATGTGTATTTACTGTATAGCGTAAATACGGTCTTTGGTCATATTGAACACAACTTATCGGTAGTTTAAAACAGTGCACAAATGAACGGGAGTAACCTCCATATACAGATGCTCCATGCACAGTGCAACCAAGATTCAAGTTTCATTACATATAATATTCTTTCAATTAATGTATCTTAGATGTTTAATATGGTACTTAAAATATTTTATGTAATGATTACAGCTGTTAGTGGTATCTAATAATTGATATTTTAAATACTGATTTAATAAATAAAACATATTTATATACATAAACTTCGCTAGTGCAAATAGAACGTAAAACACAAATGCCGAAATCACTCTCCATACATAAAAGCACGAATATCAAGCAACTCTATAGTTTAAAAAACACCAGAATTACTCACTTCATCGTGCTGAAGAACCCAGCAGTATGCATGGGCTTCTTAAAAGCTTTAAAATAAACAAAACGTCTCTTAGGAGTAACATATCTGGATTGAGATACTGTTCGAGATCTCCAGGATATGGGGGAGATTAACGGTTGTAACCGGATAGGGCACGGTAGCTCAGACGGTTATGCAACAGTACGGTAAGCGGGGAATTTATGATTAGTCTCGTCCGTGGTTCGAATTTTTCGTATCGTAAGACAAATTCATATTGTTTACATATGAGAAATATTGTTTGTGAAACAATTTCAGATTTTTACAACAGATCGAAATATTTTCTAGTGTGAACTCATGTCATCTTGTAAATACTGCGTAAAATTTCATGTTTGTTATTGGCAGTGTTTGGACAAGGACGGCCGTCATATTTTTCTACTTGTAGTCTGAGCTATGAAATCGGTTTTGGCACATAGCACTTGCTCTGTCCCGAATCCTAGTCCGGTTTAACTATTAAATACATAGAAGTACGTGTGGGTTGATTAATTTCCGGAAAACTTATGAGTATCTATGTCTCCTTCATTAATATCGCGTCTCCAATGGAAGCTGTCTTTTACTTCTCGTCTTTATTAACTGCCATTAGCATCCTGAGATCAACGCTGAGATTCTCAGCTCTGTGCATTGGCGATTATGGGCAGTTATAGCACATACCTTACTCTTTCTTTTATTTTTTGAAAAATAAACAACTTCAAACACTTTTAATCAGATTAGACCTCATGAAGATTGGAGTCAGCACGTTCTGCACATGTGATACAGCAACATTTACATTTTTATCACATAGAGTCAAATGAAGTTGATAATCTAATGTGTATCAATAGAATCACGATCTCTATTCATTTACAATCATTTGGAGGGTTGGTGAATGCAATGTCGTTAGTGACATAATAAGAACAGCTTCAGTGAAAACCAATATTGCTAACGAGCCGATATGTGAAAAAATAAGGGTAGAAAATACGAGGTTCATGCATAGACCGTAACTCTTTAACTGTGAATGTACAAAAGAAAAAAAAAACTCCCATTAAAATGTATGAAAAACTACACAGTGGGTTGATGCAGATATATTTGTACTGCAAAACAAACAGTCATAAATAAACTTTTAATGCTAGAGCGACGCAGTAACAACAAGGAAAGAAAAAAACCGACTGAATAAACAGGCCAGTGTGAGAGTAAATAGTTTTGAAGTGCCTTGCAGCTATGCAACGTTCTTAGAAAGTATACCAACAATTTCACAAGCCTCTTTTTTAACTGAAACGTTAAAAATGAAGTCAGTTTAAAGGTTACTTATGATAAACATCTTGCCTCGTGCCTGCATAGTTGGAGCTATAGTGTTTCATGTGCAATTATTTATATCATTTTTAGAGTAAGATTATACAACCGTCAAGACCACAGTACCTTTTGCGCCAAAATAAAAAAAAACACCATAACTTGAAAAAATTTACTTCAGGTCCCCATCAACATGGTGACGAACGTCAACACAATGTAAAATATTTTTGTACTACAAGAAAAACACCAAGATAATGGTGGTGAGGAAGAGAAAAAATCGCCAATGAGAAAATTATTGTAAAAACAATAAAAATTAAAAAATAAAATTATTTAGACATTTTGTCTGCAATCTTAAATATGAAAAATATTATGTTAAGAGAAATTAGCTCTTTCTTCAAACAAAGTATTATCATATTTGAAATAAGACCATTAGAATAATCCTTTTCTTCATAGATTACAAAATAAACGTTTAAAGAGTGTTTCTATATAAATAAAGCAGTTAAAATACGATGATAAATACTGCCTTCGACCCACTGGAAACCGCCAAGTGTGGCCGAGGTCGTTAAGGCGCCGACTCGTGAGCGGGAGGTCGTTAAGGCGCCGACTCGTGAGCGGGAGGTCGGGGGTTGGAATTCCGCTAGGATCGTCCTCCCTGACAGGTTTTTTCCAGGTTTTCCTTAGTCCTCATAAATGGCAAATTCCGGGGAGGTATCTTAAACATAGGCCTGGAACGTTTCCTTCTTTAAAAAAAAATCTTTCCCAATATATAATTTCGTTTCATGTTTCATCAGTGTCCACCACCTGTGGTGCCTCAGTAGTAAAAACGGACGTTAAACACCATTCCAAATAGAAAAAAAGAACCACGAGCACAAGTCCTGCGGAGGGAATGTTGTCTATGGTGCAGTCTAGGGAAGTGGATAGCTCGCACGAGACACTGTGCTTGCTTACCTGAGCTGCGGTTATAGCATACATGCTATCAGTAATAAGAGGACTAGCTTGTTAGCAAGAAAGGAAGAGAGAGAAGCCCGAACGGAAATATCTGCTATTATGGCGCGGTTGAGTACAGAGGTGCAGGTAAGATATGGCAGGAAAAACGCATTCCAAATATATAATATGTGCAATTAAAAAGAAATTACACATTATTACAATTTATTAGGGCTGAATAAAAAGTGGAGTAAAACTGGCAGCACGCAGTGATCACGTCCTTGTTAGTCTTAGGGTTGTGCGGATCCGATACTGGAAAATTCCAAGACCTTCAGTGACATTGTTCAGTTGCTCAGTGGCGTATTGAGCTGCCTTGAAGTAGAGGTGGATAGCACGGGCACTCTTAGTCATATGTTTTCGAAACTGGTACATCGTTCATGGATGCAAATTGAAGTTGCACGAGGTCGTGGTGCTCAAGAATGTTATCACAGACATCGTGAAGTATGTGGTGATGCAGCGTTGCCATATCGCACAATGACGAGATGGGTGAAAGTGTTTCGTGCTGGCAGGGATAATGTTTAGGAGGAATCCAAACTGACAACCTCACTTGCTCCCTATTGGATGTGGATCGCCTATGGACTGCGCTTGAATTAGCTCTCTTACGTCGATTGAACTGGGAGATACTCCACCATATTCACCGGATATGAGCCCGTGCGACTACAGTCTCTTCGCAAAAATGAAAGAACCATCATTAATTCTGTAGGATGGTCACTTCAGGACGTTAACAGAGATTAACGTGCTGGTGGAGTACGGTGCCTTCCATAGTGTGGTAGAAGGAGATAGACATGGCAGGAGATTACATTTAAGGAATGTACGTCGCTTTTCTCTAACAATAAAGCCCTCTAGATCAATGCTTTCCAAACTTTTTACGTTTTCGGCACCCTTGAGAATGGGATGAGAAATTCGGGGCACTCTGTTAAATTTTTTAAAATAGGAACATATTAAATTATTTTAAAAATTTAACTTTCACCGTGATATATATAATGTGTTAAATATGGTTGAAATAAACACTTCATAACAACTATAAGAATATAGTTCGTTTTTAATAATAACATATAATTTATGGCCTACCATTGGATAAAAATTTAATATACACTGACTATAAATTATTTAATTAAACAAATACAATTTCAAAACTAAAGAACTACAATGTAATTATAAAACATTAAAATAAATTTTGTCTTATGATGTGAGGTTTGTGACTGATGCTGAGAACATAAATGTTTGATAACAAAATGCATATCGTCCTCAAGGCTAAGCAGTTTATTTCTTGTTTTGGATTTGATGTCTTTGTTGTGAATTCGCGTGGTATGAGTGATTTCATTGTTGCCCTGTTTTCAACGTATTGAAGATTAGCTATTCGTTGAATTATTGTACAATATAATTTTAAATGGATCAAATTGTTAGTGTGATATGTTTTGAAGTTTTAATAACTCTGGTCTTGAACTTCGTATTTTCCCAACAAAAAAAAAAAAAATCCGAAATTACATAATATAAAACTGTTGAATTAATGAGATTGTCTCTTCTTATTAACTAATAATCCACTGGTTGGACAACTGAAATGAAACTTAATCCAACTAATGGCGTTTTCCTCTTTTTCATCGTCGCCAATATCAAAATTTAATTAAGTAGTCCCTACTACATTGTTATTTATTCCCAAAATATCTCGCGGCACCCTAAGATGCCGCGGCATACCGGTTGGGAATCCCTGCTCTAGACATTACAACACTGCTGCCATTACTTTTTATGCAACCTACTAATTTAAATGCTGAAATGTGTAAGACAGTAATATTGTAAGTAAGCATCTTAGTGCAAATATATGATAATATTTCAGGTATGGTATTTCGATTTCATTACTGACCAGCGGAATCTAAAATATTTTCCTTATCCGGTCAATGGTACGATTTATTTCTTTGTAATCCGAACTGTGCCGCGCTGTAACTGCAGTGATGATTTTCGTAAGTCAGTAATGCAAACTGAGATCGGCAGCTCACAAACGAATACCGCTCATCTACAATAAAGCTCATAGGGACTAGAGAACTATTACCAGATTAAAAAAAATTTACGAAGATCTTCCTTGGAGGGATGAACAGTTAGCCATTGTACATTTAAATCCGCCCCAAAACTTTCTTGACAATAGTTGCGTCGGAAAAAACAACGATTACAGCAAATTGTAAAAATAAAAAAGCATTCCCAAAAGGATAGAAATCGACAGAAAAGTACAAAATGCAAAAAATAAAATCTTTGTATAATGTTGATAGTTCAGGAATATAATTTCTATAAATTTAGATATTTTCCGTCAGTCACCAATAAAAATAAGCGTTCCGGCTCTAATGTGCCGGTCCTGGTGATGTAGTGGTTACCATACTTGCCTTCTAAACCCATGATGGAGGGTTCAAACCCGGGCAGGATCGATGAATTTTTTCGGGCGTAAAAATCCTAAGTATGGCTTCTTTCGGAAGGGAAGTAAAGCCGTGGGTCCCGTGTTGTACATTTACGGCACGAAAAAGAACCCCAAGCCAGAAAGAAAAGGCCTCTGAGCAATTTTTGTCGGCCGTTTGACGCCCTGAATTGAATGGGAAGACACTGATGACCTGAGATGTTAAAGAGCGTCCATAAATAAATCAAATCAAACAAACAAACAGACTCTAGTGATGAGGAATCGAAATAGAAACAACTGTAGCGGACCGTCTTGCCCGAGCAACAGGACGGATACCGTCTGGTCCTGTAGACATGTCTAAACTGAGGTATCTCATCTACATAAGCAGCACGTTCCTCTAGGGGGTGTTGTCATGTTGATAAGACAGTAACCTTTTTTTATTTGTTGGGTTGTTACGAACACAGAAAGATATTTCTGTATTTAACCTTGCTCAACGGGTGGCTGTTCGTGCCTAAGCCCCCAGTGGGAGGAACCTGCAGTAGGAACGGATGAGGTGAAGGAGACACGCGACTAGTAATCATAGAGTTGCATGATATAGACGGGATCCTAACATTGTTTCCAGGTAAAGCACTCCGACGCCGGAGACCCCATCCAAGGAGTTCGAACCCCTCAGAAAGACCGCTTCCATACCAGAGCACAAGCACAAGCCATCACACCTCCCCCTGACACTTCCTACCCTGTAACAGAACCATAGGATTGAAACGATACGAAATTGGAGTGCGTAAAATTAGTGGGAAGAAAAGGGTCCATTTCAGCATTTACCTAAATTACATGGAGGAATCACGAAAACCCAGAAGATAAATCCCCCCCCCCAAGGAATTTGAAGAATGGCCGCTGATATCAAAAATAGCATCCGTTTCCTATATCAGCTCTAGTTTTATACATACAGCATAAATATTCTACTTGCTGAAAAATATAGAAATAATTATTCCCTAATTAAATATAAAGAATCTAAAGTGGCTATTTTACGTTTTCAGATTAAGGTAAAACCATGAATTCTTCACAAAGGCAATGCAGCATCATCCAAATTCCTTGCTCTATATTTATAGCGAGAACGCTCTAAAAAGCAATGTGTAAATACCGAACTTCGCGAAGAGAGAATTCTTAATTACTTGAATGTCAAACTAGAATACCAAAATAAATCATGAGGTCCCAACATTGCATGTAAAACTCATACAGAGCGTTTGCTTCTGTGGGAAAATGTCTGAAAGTTGGCACCCCTGTGCTTTGGAGGGAACTAAAAGACTACCATACAGATTGCTTTTGTCTTGACAACATAAAAGGCAATGATCGAATTAGTCCAATATCTACAATGTATATTCAACAATGCAAAAATGATCTGCTCATAATCTACGTCGAAAATCTCCTCCCTGACCCAAACACTTTTTGCATGCATTTATCTAAACTCTGGAATGCTTCTTCCAAAATGGTGATATCGACGGCTTCAGTCTCTTAGTGCTTAGCTTATTGGAGGTGTTCGATTTGGGAGGCTATTTTTGCAAACCTCAAAGAAAAAAGGGAGGGCATTAATTCTAGAGACTTGAGTGACGGAACAGATTTTTCGCGGTCTTTCAAATTCAATTCTTGAACACATGATACACCCCTAGTGTGTAATTCCCCCCTCCTACTTTTTGACACGTGGAATATGGGAGATTAATGTCTTAATAAAGTTTTATTAATGACTTTGATGGTCATGCCAGAAATCGCTCTTTTAGGTCGTTAATTTGCGGCCTTCTGAAAAGACTTCCTGTTGTCCCTAACTTTTTAACTAATTTCTGGACGCAACATTATAATGAAGCCCATCTTGAACCAAATTCAGTCAGAAATGTCATCTGCTATATTTTAAATGAACCTGATTATGAACAAACGAACAATGGACATGCACCGTAAAATTATATACATTCTTAATTACGATACAGTCTCAACTGCCGAGATGCAGTGACGCGAAACATAGACAAACGAAGGTTGCTTGACTAGACCATTATATCGCGGAGGTTTCCATGCTGTTTTTACTTTAATCAAAGTGTGTTTATAAATTTTCGAACCATTATCTAAATAGTTCTGTAGTAAAAGCCTCCACAAATAGGCAATCTGGCTCCTCTCAGATTAGTTTTATAGTTACCGTTCAAATATTTCGATCATATATTGCATTAAATATTTAGCTAGATTAAATATTTTAACAGGAAATTGCAACATTCAACTTAAGTACAAAAATAATCAAGCTTTGACAAGAAGTAAAAGTGCGGCAATAGTGTGTGGAGGAAAGAATATAAAAGGGCTATAGCAATAAACATACTCAGAAGCTAAATCTTACGTAAAATAACTGAAGTATAAGTAATAACAAGAAATTCAATTTAATATAAGCACATATTCTGTTGAACCGATATAACTTATAATATCTGCAATTAATTTCTTTTCCTACATAAAAAGTCGTTAAACTCTGTGATACAAATCACCCTATACATTGCAGTGAAAGTAAATGAATTTTAATAAATGATACGATGCGAGTATTCAGCGTACGTGTTCTTTCATACATGAAGCATACATACTTCTATACACCGCAAATATCTTGTAGAAAATAACTCATCATTTTGAGAGTTAAGCCCAGCTTAAACTCAAATCACGCTGGAGCTCGATTGGTCTCCCCTGGATGGTGGAAATTTACTTTAATTGTCCATTACTGAATGAATTTCTTCGAAGCAACAACGGTTGCTCGTTTTAGTGATTTAAATGGGGCTCCGTTTAGATTTTCCAGTGAACAAAGAGCGTTTTTGCCTGTCTCAACAACTGACTCTTGAAGTTCGCTTATGACCTCAATAAAAACTTCTGAAGTTAAAATTCCAAGCAGTTCTACAGTCTATGGACTTGTGAATGAGTTTAAGAGATGGAAGTGCTGCAGTAAAACATGTAAGAGGAATCGCAGGGTTCTAACAGCAAAAAGCTCACAGCATTGCAATTCACCGCGTTAACCTCTTTAGCCCTTTGAGCAAAAAACCGGGGTTTCCTCCAGTTGTGCACATACAGTTCTACAAAGCTGTTGCCAAAGGATAGAAACAGAACGCGGGTTTCTTGCTTCAGAAATCAAACATCCAAATTTTACTACAATTTTATACTTTATTAAGCTCTTCAAAATGGAATATTATAAGCTATAAATAGTCAGATTTCCAGGCTTAAATATCTTAAGTATATTATGAAGAAAACCAGTTAAATTATATTACAATGTAAATATATGCAGAAGATTACCTCTACATTATAAACTATGACAACGTATATGGTCTATTTGTTTCATAAGTTTCTTTTTTCTCGCTATCTCACTCTCTCTCAACTATTTATTATATATTACTTATAATATATTAAAAAGTATACGTAAATTTATTCACCATCACCTAGCTAATCCGGTTTGATTTTGATTGCAAGGTCGGACGTAAAATTGGGTACAATTTCCTCCGCGGATGTCTTGATTCCCATTCCACCCTCTCTATCAATTATCTCTTCATCTTCATCTTCCTCCTAGAGCAATATCATGCACCGAACAGTTCGCGTTTTAAAACGGACAATGTGAACACTTCCCATTTGGCACAACATTCCAATATCGGTCAGTTAAATAACTGGCTACAGCCCGCATAATACAAGCACAAACCAGGTTGTGAAACTCCGCTTTTCTAGAGTCTCTGTAACAGCGACATTTTTCCTAATGGCTACCATAATTATTTAATAGCCTGTTTCAAACGCATTTTATTGAGTATTTTGACCACCAGTGAATACATGAATGATTTAAATCTCATTTAGCGTAGAAAATCCTACAAAATCGGGCGAGTAGATGGTATGGGAAGTTTATCATTATTTGTTTTTAAAACATGAACCTTAATGAATAGGAAAACTCTCCTAGTAAAGAACATATATATAATTTTAATCTATATTTATTCATATTAATATTTAGTACAACACTATCTATTGTCCTTCGATAGTTGGAGGTGCAGGCTGTATAGTTCAGTGCAAGTTTTGAATATTTATTGCAACTTATCTTAATTATCTTTTAGCGGATCTCAGTGCTAACGAAAATGCAGAGAATGTATAATAATAGCCCATTTTGGCTTGAAAAAGTCCCAGATTGTATTAAAATTATTGCTAGTAAATTTTTTTTGACTAGTATTTAACGCCTGTTTTTACTACTGAGGCACCACAGGCGGTGGACACTGATGATACACGAGATGAAATGATAAATTGGAAAAGGAAATTATTATAGGAAGGAAACGTTCCAGGGTACCTCCCCGGAATTTGCTAAGTTGTGTGGACTGAGGAAAAGCTGGGGAAAAAAAAAAACCAGTCATGGAGGACGGTCCTGGCGGGATTCAAACCCCAGACCTCCCGCTCACAAGTCCGCGCCTTAACGACCTCGACCACCCGTGGCGGTTGCTAGTAAACCAAAGTTAATTGTTAAGGCATCATAGTTTCAAAGGAACGTTTAAAACTAAAAACAACTTAGTGAAGAAATGTATTGATGTGTGTAATTTTATGGATTAAAATACAATGCTATCGACGTAATATAAAAAATATATGCTGAAAACTGGCACCATGTAAAGCACATAATATTACATACCGCTGCATTTCTGTCGCAACTTTTTTTCACTCCCAGTTTTTCCAAGGTTGCTGGATCATCGCCCTAAATGCCAAATGTGTGCATTAGTTCCTTCCAGATGACATCATTTGCCAACGTATTACAGTATAATGATTATACTTGCATATTTTGAAATTTTAAAACAGCATTAATTACAATTCTTTTCGTTTTATACTTGTACTAACAATTGGAAGAAACCAAGCTTGTTTTTTAAACCGAATGATATCAAGACTATTTTATAATAAAGTAGATCTATAAGTCATTAAGTTTTAAAACAGAATGTGTACGGTCTCTGTTATTAACTGAAAAAGTGAAATAAAAGTACTTGATAATTGTATAATGAAATGGATGAGCCTGCCGACCCTTGCATGTTTGTTTCCAGCTCCATAAACGTGATAAAATGTTTTCATCAAACAAACTTTCATCCGCAATTCATTTAATTTCATATTTTCGTTCCTTTTTTCGGACTAATGCTCGATTTTATTAAATACATATTTAATCTGTATTCCTACACGTATTGTACCGCCACGGGTGGCCGAGGTCGCTAAGGCACGGACTCGTGAACGGGAGGTCTGGGGTTCGAATCCCACAAGGACCGTCCTCCCTGACTGAGATTTTTTCCAGGTTTTCCTCAATCCTCATAAATGACAAATGCCGGGGAGGTACTCTAAACTTAGAGCTGGAACGATTCCTTTCTTAAAAATAAATCCTTTCTCAACATACAATTTCATCTCATGTATCATGTGTCCATCGCCTATGATGCCTCTGTAGTAAAAACGGGCGTTAAACACTATTCATTCATTTTCCTACAAGTATTCCTATACATGTAGGAATAATATATACGATGGCATAAATGTGCCTAACTTTAATTGTAGACATTCGGCTGTTAAGAGTTAAATAAGAGAGCACAGATGTACACACGTTTTATTGAATTAGGAGTATTTGTTCTCCTAAAACGAGGTTTCATCTGATCATCTGAATTTCAGAAGTATGCCACATTGCAATGTAATTCATTCGCTTTCAGTGTAGCTTAGTCATTAAACTCATTTGAAAGTAATTAAAAATAACTCTTATTGTTCGTTAAATAGATAAATGACAAACAGAACAAAATGTCTAACCTTTAGAAAAGTCCCAACCCTCATTTCAAAGTTGCAAAGAATAGTTTCAATTCGTAAAATATATTTTTCTGATTGGAAATGTACGTGTGTTTTGTGTCAGAGTTCTTTGGTGAATCAAAGTATTTTGTAACCGTAATCAATAGGCAGTGCTTGGATCTTAAAAGCTGAAATGATGTTAATTAAACTGACAATATATTTTATATACCCTTTGTAAGTTCAAGTGCAATAAACTATGATTTACAAGAGGATCCGTGATTTCAAATGACCAGTAGAAGGTAATCATCGCCATTTCCAACAAGAAAGCTGAAAACACTTGGCAAGCCGCAAAAACTCTGCAAAACATTACTTCGGCATAGCCACCAGAAGAACGTATGCAGAAACTAATCTGTTCCAGTTGCTTATTGAAGAGTAGCCTTTGAAGAATTTACCTCTGATGGAATTAACAATTTTAAAACCAATATCCATGACGTCCTTTGTGTGAACCTCTTCTCTTGCTGGCTAAAACTTATTGATGAATAACGCAATAATAGCCTCAAAATACTCGTCCTTTGGTATAAAGCAATAAATGCGCTGAAAGTGCCCGTCATTACTGATGTTCCCTCTGTGGCGATGGACATGAGATTACATAAAGGCAGCTTGATCTTGTCAATATTCTTCTTTGAGCTCTTGAAAGTATAAATACCTAATAATTATTCTTTAGCAGAAAATCCTCTCCTTGATGAGAGCTACTAATTGATACCCACAGTAGATAAAGACAAACTACCTTATTGAACGATTTGGTGAATGTCGGGGTTACTTCAGAGTACCTACATTTGCCATTGGTGAAATGCAGGTTTGCCCAGTTATCAATCCACAGGATGAAAAGACTCACCCTATATAAAATTAAAGACAAAATATATGTGTATATAAACAGATTTGAAAAATTTAAAACTACGCATAAAATAAAAAAAACTTTTTGAAATGATACCAAGCTGCATACAATCAATTTTTTTCCTCCACCCATTTAGACAGGAGCTGTCTCACTTCCGTCAGAATTTTACCTAACCTCTTCATCCTTCCTTGCCTGCCAGCAAAGCCCAGCATCACCATCTCCCTCTGTTCATGATTCTCCGTCCTCAAAGATTGGACAAATTCTCCACTCATAGCAGTAGTTTATCTTAATCATCCCCCATGTCCCTTGTCTGAACCACGCGAGCCCCTGTCTAGCGAGTATGGCCGCTTCATCCCCCATGCAGAGTTTAGCCCCATTTGTACTTACAGCGAAAGCATACCTTTACATTGCGCAATTGTCTGCTATCCATACCCATAAAGCGGTCACCGAAAAATAATATAGCATGAGTTCATGTTAATACTGATAACACACATTGGTGTTCTCTCATAATTAAATAAACAGAGAGTGCCAAAAATATTTACACACTTCAAGCAAAGAAAAACTGTGTTAACACAACAAAGATGAATTCAAACAGACAGAAAACGATGAGCGCTAATCGTCTTAGACTTTTACAGTTACAACAGTTGCTCAAAATGCCCACCATTGACGTCGATACACGTCTGAGTACGTTGAACTGCTGATTGAGCAACGTTTGCGAAAGTATTCTCAGCGATTGCAGCACATGCCGTTTCAATTTCTTCCCGAAGTGTTGCCAGTGTAGCTGGTTTTCTACGGTATATGGCACCATGAGTCTCAAATTTGTCTCGAATGCGTGCAATTGTTATTCGCGTTGGCGGTTCTGTTCTGTACACACCTCTCCATTGCCTTTGAGCTTCAACAACATTCTCGGTTTTCCAATACCACTTCAAAATTGCTTTCCACTGTTCAAACGATAATCTTGGCTCCATTTTGTTGTAGCAACGCTAGCGTAATGTAAGTCTGTTTAGAGAACATCATACTACACATTACTGTTGTTTTTCGGTTCAACTTTGAAATATATTAAATAGATATCTAATGTGAAAGTGTGTATATTTTAGCACTCTCGGTATTTAATACACAAGACTATTTTTATCTGTTCGTACTTTCCCAAAGTACTGTTTTTCGCGGCATAGTCAACGCCTGCCTTAGACGTTTCAAGTAAATAATAAAAGTGGTGGGTTCGGATCTTACCTTGGTTTTGTGTTTGTGATGCTTGTAGTTGTGAACTGTGGGCTGTTCAGGCTGCTGGGAAAGCTGCTTCTGTATCTGCTGCTCCTGGTAGGATACGTGCTGGGGTTGGTAGCAGTGGTAGTAATGCTGACACACGGTGGATGGCCCCATCGCCTGCTGCTCGGCCCTGTGACGGTGCTGATATTGACGTCTTTCTGAGTAGGAACTCGTGGCGGCCGATAGCTTACTGGCGTAAAAATACATAGCCATCGTCCAAGAAGTCACTGTTCTCGCACTCACTGTCACTTATAAGGGCGTCCTTCACAGCTCCGCGTGCCGCTGCAAAGGACCGACCGTGCTGGTCACGTGAGCTCTGTACGGCGACGGCGATGACGACGACGGGGATGTGGCGACGGACCGCTCATGGCTGGTGCTCTGTCTGGCAGCGGTTGACAAGGGTACCGACTGCTTGGCAGCGTGCATGAATGAGATTCGCCCTGAGTGTCGTCAGTGTTTGCATGACGTGTCACTCAACTTCTAGCACTGGAAAACAAGAAACACCGTACGTCTTAACTGCAAATTACTGACCCATAAATACAAGATATAAACATGGAACGCTTACTGAAAATAAGAAAATGTGTTGAATGAGCACCTGCTACCCCACCCCCATGGAAATGTAAATATAATGTAATATATATGCAAACCTAATCATATTTTAGTAATGTAAATATTGTGTGTGTGTATATTCATGTATAACATTATACAACTTTAACATGTGCTTTGTATGTCGACAAGAGAAAGTCTCTGGTATTTTCTGTTTAGCTTGGAAAGCCAAAGAGCGCATAAAAGAGCAGGAGTAATCCTGAGGGTGGAGTATAATACCACTTTTTAAATGACTATCATTGGAGGGTTAACAAACCCAAGGAATTTTAAATTCGTTGGGGCTTTGAGTTCGACAAGCGGTTGTACAGTTAGATTTTAAATTAGCAAATGTAAACAAGAGTTTTAAACTTTCAAATAATAACGAATGGCACGTTCTGGTAGGTGAATTTAAGACAATAAATAGTAAATTGTATATTATTAACTTTTAAATCAAGGCACGGGGACACTTTTACTCATCTGCAAGTTTTACACCTGCAAGATTTAGTTCTAAGATCTAAATGCCGTAACACTAACCTCGAAGCCTTGCATTCTTCAAAGACGCATAAAGTATATACGCTGCGACAAACGAATTTCTAAGTTCTACACGCGTAGAGAGAGATATGCTGAGGCATTCATAATACATTCATTTCAGACGCGGTTTTCAAATTCAGTTTATATCCATGGAAGTCACGGCAATTAAGTTTACATTCGGTGTACATAAATTCTAGCGTACGCAAAACACAATAGTACACAAAAGATTATGAACATTATAGAATACCATTATATAATGTCTCATCGTGTGGTTATTTATACTCCTGTTGAGTACGAATCAACAAAATAGCCGAATAGTCCCCTGAGAAATTATTACCAAAACCGCTTCTTAATTTGGCTTTACCAACATGAGGCCACAACAATAACAACAACAACAACGCCGCTGACAAACAACATCATAAATTGGCGTCCAAAATGGGGCCACTCTACTTCGACAACAAACTATCTCAGTGTACTGACGCAGTTTGGGTACACGTGCCTTATTGGCTGTCATCGCTAGAGAATTAAAACTGCCGGAAAAGCCTTAATAACCTCGTCCCATCCCACCGAGTTTCGATTGTGTAGTGATATTGCTCTTTATAAACAGTAACTCACTGTGCATAATCCATTTAATCATAACTTTATACCGAACTCTACTATTGTGAATCTCTTTTATATAATTTGGTTGTATTAATAATTTAATTTATTTGCCCATTTAATGCATGAAAATATCCCCAATATTCTTATATTCCTCATGATTTGCATTCAAACAATTAGAAATATCATACAACCTGGAACCCTGGCTCTGCTATTAGCACTTTTAGGTACATAATACAAGAACAGTATTGTTTTATCATCTATCCATTCTCATGTGAATCCAATTTTTCCTATAGCCTTAGAATCAGCAGCTGCTGTTATCCATTCATATGTTTTTGTACTATAGGAACACTCTACTTGCAAATTAATGTCAACAATTAATCATCCATACTACACAGTAACCCATAGCCCCTGACCTATTATTGCAGCATTTAGTACTATAATTATAATTGGATTCATTAAAGTATCTTATAATTTTAACGAAAAATTAATTCTTTAAGGCAATTTAATCTTAATTACAACCATATAACGATGAAATGATGTTACCCGTGAAAGAATTTAATCGAGGATTTCATACTAAAATGTAATAAAATGTTTACACTGAGGCATAATCTTAATTATTGTATCCGGAAAATTGTGCTTTCCTTTTTCTGAATTCTTATACTTATTAATTCTCTGGCGTTGTTACTGTTTCTTGTGCATCAAAGATTAAGCAGAAACTATGAATATTTCCTGTTATCGTATTAAGAATATATGAGGGATTTCACAACATATTCCTGTTAGCAATAAATATGTTTAAAAAGAGACTGCAGAGGCCTGATGTTCTTTTCCTAAGCAAACTTAATATATCTCATTCCTCAAGAGTATCAAACTAACGCAATATAAATAAGCAGATGGATAATTGTAATCTCAGTTCCACGAAAAAAATGCTATCAAGGCTAGTTTCGTACTATAACAGCGTGTGCGTCAGCATGGTCAACTGAGGGCTGACCCTATGGAAACAACAGGGGTTAGCACGCAAGATCAGCTGTTGACTTAACCATGTTTTCCCTTCACCTTGCTGGAGCATTTAGAATTATAGGAGCTGTGAAGTAGTTATCACGTTTGTGTTCCCTCTACATTTGTGTGCCGTTTCAGAGACTTTGTATAGTACAAAGAGTTTTTATTATTTGTAAGTTTATTAAACGAGGTAATTACCCAATGTGGTAGAGAATTCCTGGAGTATTTCTCCACCAAGTAAGATTATAGTGCATAAAATAACAATTAATTAAAAATACAAGATCAATATTAGACAAGAAATAAAATAAAAGACGTCAAGTTTTAACAGATAACTGCTTAATTAACAGACTTCTCGTGAAAATATCCCATCTTTATCGCAACAAACGAGGATTAGCTGTACTCTAAACCTCTTACAGTCCAGACTTCATTGTGTGGTTACTGATATCTTTGATGTCGGTCCTAGTTGTCTAGTGGTAACCATACTTGCATCGTAAACTCAAGATCACGGGTTCAATCCTTGGCCAGGGTCGATGGAATTTTCGGGCGTAAATATTCTAAATGTGGCTTTCTTCGGAAGGGAAGTAAAGCCGCGGGCCCAATGTCGTAGATGTAAAAGACAGAGAGAGAGAGTAAGAGAGAAATAAGTTGACCAAAATACCATTAGTCTAAAAATAACATTACTATTTCATGCGAAAGCTCGTAAAGATTTTGTGTTCTTTAATGGCACGTTATTAAAAAGAAATATGTGTAAACTTCATTAGATTTATCTTGTTAAACCTTGGAAATCTGGAGCATCTGTCTAAATAAGGCGTTAAGCAGAGTTTTTATTATATTATCTTGTTTTTCCTTCTCTCGTCATGACCGACTGCTTCCACTCACCGTGGCGGCTCCGAGTATTACGTAGGATTTGTAAAACAAAAGAAGCGCGTTATAACTGAGATCTTACATTGTTTATAAAATGAAAACACCGGTGTAAGGAATATTAACAAACTGTTGCTAATTATTTTTCGTGAAGGTGTATGAGTGAAAACCACAACATAATCTAAAAAGAGTGCGATTCACTATCGCGAGTAATATATTATTTTATTATATTACGGAGTTTTCTTTTATTGCAAATTCAAAATATTTTACTAGGTCTAGATGGAATACTAATGGTGATGGCAATATTACACCTGACCCCCAGGTCAAGTTGTCCGGTTCGTATTTACACCTTGAGCACCATTAAGTGTATTTACAACCTCACTGCTATTGAAATACTTTAATCGTTTTTCCCCGGCTACCAAGAGCTTTTCATCCATTGATGAACTAACGAGAAAGCTGACCTCCTATTTCTTTCCTCTCTCTCTCTTTCTTTCTCTCTATGGTACCAAATGTGGGTGTTTTTTTCTGGCTCACCCTTCAATAAATGCAGACGAATACGAGACCCTCTGAATTTTAGCTATTTCCGAGTTCAGTTACTTTAATTCTGCTTTCTTTCGTTAACTTCCTTTGATCCTTTCACAAACCCACAAATTAAAATAACATTTTTTTATTAATTTAATTATTTTTTATTTTCGCTAAAATAGTATTCCTATATATATAAGGTGAAACGTTCGACTTTTTGAGTTTTTACTTGTACCCGTTTTATTAAGAGCATTAACAAGATGCCTTTCATTAAAATTACTGGAGAGATTCAGAGTACATTAGGTAGGTTGAAAGTGTTGTTGAAATCCAACAAGATGTAAAAATTATATCATATACAATAATGTAATTTATTCTGAATTGCGGTTATTTCACTCCAGGCACAACTGACCGTTATCGAATATCTTAAACGTTAAAACTAAATATGGTCAATAAATTCCGATATTGTATTAATTGTGAAGAAATAGAGTCGGCCACAAACATGTATGCGCAGTAGAGAAGATGCGTGGCTGTTGGATAAAACTCCAAAGGTGGTAGCACAAGAGAGAGAAAGTTCAAAACTGGAGAAATACGAATTCCATGTTTAAAAAAAAAAGTCCAAATTATTCTCAAATAATCAATAATATTAATTCATCTCCCAGAGCTAATATTTGTAATTTTGAAAGGAGTAAAACACAAACTAAGGCGAAGCTGGACAAATATACGTCGAATTTGGATATGGCCGAACTAGCACGAGTAATATGGACCTTTACGAACGTTCTATCGAGATAACGACTTCCAAAATGACTCAAAAATGCACGACATGATTTGCGATAGAAGATTGAAGATCTGGAAGATTTCTGAAGCTGTGGGCATTTCTATAGACCAGGTGCCTAGTATTTTGCACGATAATTTGCAAATGAAAAATCATTCGTCGAAGTGGGTGCGCGTTTGCTAACAATGAACGAGTTGTTACTTCCCCGCAGGATTTGGAGCTGTTTAAATGGAACCCAAGTGAGTTCTACAGGGGGTGTATAACAGACAATGAAACGTGGATCCAACATTACACGCCGGAAATGAAAGAGTAGTCGAAACAGTGATTGTCAACCGGAGAAAGCGATTGTCAACCCCCTCAGCAGTAAAAGTGATGATATGTTCTGATACAGTAATTTTAATTTATTTTTGGAGAAAGGCAAAAGCCTAGCTCGTGAATATTGAGCTATACTCCTTGGGCTAAACGATGTTATCAAGAAGAATCGTCCTCACTTGATTGGAAAAAGATTCTGTTGGACTACAGTACGAATTGTAGTCTCCGGACTTGACTCCCACGGACTACTTCCTGTTCAGCAACATAAAGGAATGGCTAACAGGAATGAAGTTCGCATCAAATGAACGGAAACAAAAGCGTAATTCCACGGGTGGCCGAGGTCCTTAAGGTGCGGACTCATGAGCGGGAGTTCTGGGGTTCGAATCCCACCAGGACCATCCTCCCTGACTGAGGTTTTTTCCAGCTTTTCCCCAGTCCTCATAATTGGCAAATGGCGGGGAGTATCCTAAACTTAGGCCTGGAACATGTTTTTCCTTAAAAAATTCTTTCACAATATATCATTTCATCTCATGTATCATCAGTGTCCACTGCCTGTGGTGCCTCAGTAGTAAAAACGGGCGTTACACACTATTAAAAATCGTTCTTAATTCCTCTATTCAATGTTTTAAATAGATATTCGAGCATTTAATTATAAATAATGTTTTCAACCCATTTATATCAAATTAAAATTACAGCTCCAAATTCGAAAATATATGTAGCAAATTACCATTCAGAATTAAATGTAGCCTTGTATTAGCACAAAGAACTAAGGGTTGGCCTTTACTTAGAGCAAATACTGATGAAAAATTTGTTGAAACGTTGCACAGTCTACGATGAAAGTATCAAGTCTTATGGACAGTTTTTAATTAGACAGCAACAGCATTAGAAAAAAGAAAGTTACTTGAGACTTTTTGATGTACCAGCTACCTTTGCTATTACGTGAAATTACCACAAGCTCGAAAGCAGGGTGTTTATAAGTTACACCGTAATAACTTCAGAAGGTCTAGAGCGTTCTTAGAAAAGCAATTTGAAATATATGGCCGAAGAAGGGAGTTTCATTGTCAAAGGGAATTAAAGGGAGATGCTACTAAATCAGTAGATAGTAAATCGAAATTGGGTAAAAAGTTGTCTTAGAGTATCTTCAAACCTGCTTTAGGAGCAAAGAAATTTCGATTTTTAATAGCTCTTATTATCATCAACATTTTCGAGATTTACTGCTATGAAACGTAAATATCTCGGTCTAATCATAGGGCAGTACGGAACTGAACAACGATTTATCGTGTTATGTAGCTTAATCTAAAGGAGAGTGTGTGTGCTAACGGATAAGGTGACAGACTGTGACCTCGAAATTAGTACCTTGGAGTTCTGCTTACGTTATTTTATTTCAGTTTTATGTTCATACATACCGAATATCTGTATATTTGTGATGCCATAGAGGCGGCCCTGACATAGGATGAACTATCCATTTAGGGAGCTACTCTTTTTTTTTCGCCCGTTTTTACTACTGAGGCATACATGCGGTGAACACTGATGATACATGAGATGAAATTATATATTGGGAAAGGGTTTTTTAAGGAAAGAAACGCTACAGGCCTAAATTTTGGTTACCTACCCGATATTTGCCATTTATGACAGTGAAAAAACCTGGAAAAAAACCTCAGTCAGACAGGACGGTCCTAGCGGTATTCGAACCCAGAACTCACGATCACGAGTCCGCGCCGTCGCTCGTGGGGATGGGAGTTACTCAGTGTACATGCATTCTCGTGTGGGTCCAAAGTAATTAGCTCCCCGATAGGCGACTGGCCCGGGCATTGGTGTGCGAGTTCTACAAATGGAGGAGAGGAGGGTAAAGAAGATACTCGTGTATAACATGTAAAAGAAAATAAAAAAACAAATTAACCAGACTCGAACTATATAACAATAATCAGCTTTTATCCGTTTTATTTCTTTAATTAAATAGTTTATTTAAGGCCGCCATTTAACATCTCTCGTCATCAGCGTCCCATTCAATTTAGAGCATGAAATGATCGTTAAATTTGCTCATAGGCATCTTCTTTCAGGCTTGAGATTTTTACCTGCCGTAAATCTACGACATAGGACTCAGGCTTTATTTCCCTTCAAAAGAAGTCAAACTTCGGATATTTACTCGCTAAAATATTTATCGATTATGGCCTGGTTTGAACCCGCAAGCTTGGCTGTATGAGACGATTATGGTTACCACTAGAAGACCGTTGATGTCATTTTCATACCGACTGCACCAAAAAAAAAACGTGCTCCACAACTTCTATTCGTTAGTGTAGTATCATTTGAAGGAGGCAGAGCTTTCCGACTGCACTTAAAATAATTTTTGCCTCCTTCCGAAGCTATTTAATAACAATGTTCTGAAGAACCTTGGGAGTTAATAAACTATTCCGCAGTAATTTCACAGATATCGTGTAGGATTCTTAGACAAGCAATTTAGATAGGGAATCTGCGGTCTGCATATTCATATTTCAAAGTAATGGCATTACATCTCTGAAGGGAAAATGCACCCTTGACTAATGAAATTTACAAATGTTAAATTGGCTAAGTTTACGTTTCCACTATTTCAGATCCATTAAGGTGCACAGCATTAAACATTTGATAACTTAATTTTACACATTTTAGCTGTGTACTTGAGCAGGATTAGTAAAATTTATGCATTGGAACATGAATTGGTTTTTTTTTTTTTTTTTAAGTTGAAGTCTATTTTTGTCCACATTTTATACAAAAACTTCCATAATTCCTAAGTTATGGTTAATAATTCTGCATTGGTATGTCTAGAAACACCACTAAAATTTAAATGCAATATATGCAATAGTTTTTTTTTCTCTAAATGTATGTGCATGTAGATTTTTGAAGAAAAAAAACTGCCATCATTTTTTTAACTCACTGATAGCTTCAACCCAAAACATTGGTTCAGAATGTTTTAGAATGTTTAGCCAACATCAAAAGCAAATCTTTCTCTAGAATGTTAAAAACAAGTATCTTCTGGCTTAATTTGTTCAAAAGCTATATAATTTTGAAATGGATGGTGTCAAAATTTAGAGTTTTTAGTTTATGAAGATCTAATTTGAAATATTAACAAAAACTATGCTAGGCTATATATTGAAATAAAAATTATACCACATAATTCAGAAATGTCGCCCAAAATTACCCTTAACTTAAACAATGCAAATAATAAGTATATAAATTGCAATCTATTGTATGTACATTACAGATGATAACTGTAATTTTACACTTTAAAATAAGTGTGTTAAGCGTATGGTGGCCTTGATTGTATTTTCTTGTATCTCGTGTTTCAGAAGATTACAGAGCAAGCATGGTGATTTTTCATGTAGATTAGATAACAACAATTTAATAGCTCACAGTAAATAAAATATTTTTAAGATAAAAAAGCTCACAATGACATACAATTCATACATTCAAGTTAAATCTTATGAAGCAGATATATATGACATTATATTACTAATTACAATGCACAAAATATGATGATTGGGCTTGCAAAATATATATCATAATTATATTTCAATGGGAGTGGGCAGTAGAAACTATTAGAAGATTCATGTTCCTGCGAGTCAATTGTAAATCTTATTTTCGGACACTCTTCTGTCCATTTTCCGTACAATCCCATTACAAGGAAATGGAAGACAAAATGCTAAAAATGATCCAAATTTAAACTCACAACAACGCATTAACCTTATTCCGTGACCCCCTTGTCTCTTTCCGTTTTTTTTTTTTTTTTTTTTTTTTTTTTTTTTTTTTTTATGGAAACACCTGACGCTAGTTCCCTTTCTCTGTCTCTCTCTTACTGGCCTTCTGCTTCCCAAGAAAGCACAATTGTAGTTGAATAGTTGAAGTCAGGCCTTAATGTCTTTTTTTTTCTTCTTCTTCTTCCAGGAACGGGCAAATGGCTTTTCCAATCTACCTCTAATCATGATTTTAACAAAAATTGTTTTGCAACTGGATCAAATGCAGCATTTTCGGGTCTGTTCATTTCCTGGTATTTCTCGCATTTGCCGTCTGAATTTGGTTGTGCATTTGCAAAATTAAGCTGCCGATAATCAAAATTCCTTTCCAAGACTTTCACAAAGAAAACAGTAGTAATTATTGCAAAATGGGAAAGATTACGCAACAATCCGCTGAAATTGTAATAATGTTGCCAAAGTTACGCAAAGTGTCATTGAAAATGTGGTGTTTTAATGCGTAAAAGTTATCCCCCCCCCGCACAAGTTTCCTAGAATTGTCTCGCACAGATCGACACAAGAGCATCCGCCAATACTATTCAAAACTCATCTTGAATGCTTATATGAAACTGTATTCCTAAATTATAGATTATAATAAAGCACTTATAAATATTAAATGCAAAAGTTTAATTTATTTTACATTTCTGAAACTAGGTTTGGTATTACTAAATAAACAAAAGGGAGGGTTTGTTTTAACAACATGAAAGCAAACAAGCAATTCTGAACCTTGGAAACACAACCCGTAAAGTTATATTTGATACATTTTATTCTATCTATTTTCAGTATGTAGTTCACCTCTTTTACACAGCACAGTTAGAACTTTAAAATCTTATTTATGTGCTGTTTTTAGATAGTAGACATTATGTATGGAATCTTATAATTTTACACATATATGTATATATAAACACTTGCATGTTACGTTAAAATAAATCACAAAGCTTAAAATGTAAATTACATGTATAATGTAATGAAAACAAGCACGAAGAGAAGCCCAGCATAAATGATCACAGCTTGATGGGCAGGGGAAACGGTGAACCTTTACTTTAATTCGGTTATAGGGCTCAATAAACTAACCACGTTTTACAAACACTGGTACAAAGAAACGTATAAAAATAAACATGGTGATAAAAAGCTATAAATACACAATGATTATAAAGAGCAAAACAAGAATTCAGATGAAATGTTTTTTTAACAAAATGTGCCAGTATTTCTGCTTAAATTTTAGAGCGGTGCTCACAGCCGTTAAACAATAAATCACTGAAACATAAAGAGAGAGAGAGAGAGAGAGAGAGAGAGAGAGAGAGAGAGAGAGGACCCGTCTCCTGCTTTAATAGTGTTAATTATGGTAGAATAAAAACTGCTCAGAGACAAGGGACAACGGACTACAATAAAAAACTTGGAAGGAGTGTCCAAATAATTAATCGATGATGACGGACAGTAATGCTAATAGGAATATCTGTATCTGTATTTAAAATGAGCCGATAAGTCTTTCGTTTTCCAAACTAGAAAACGTATATGTCTTTATAAAGTAGGACATCATTCAAAATATAACTCAATGACACAGCTCTTGAGAAAACGCTTTTGAAGGGATATCGTATAAAAGGATAATTTACGCCATTCTTGTAAAAATTACATAGTATATCACATTTTTAGGCAACGAAATATTTTTTCACACTGCATAAAGCAGAATATGTAAGTACAATATTATTAGTAGGTACTTCCTGACGTTTTAGAATGCTTTTAACAATGTTACTAACTTTTACAGAAATACACTAAATATTTCACGGAATATATTACTTTTTATAAGTTTACACATTAAATTTATACGTAAATAAATGCTAAAAATGTTTCTCTACATTCTGTTAATGTCTCAGATAAAGCACAAACCTCTTTCATATGTTTTCATTTATAACTGAGAGTGTTTGTCTACTTCCTTTTATTTGCTTTTTATGTCATATTTTATTATCATTACTTTATTTTAAAACATTTAACAATGAAACCTATTCATAACATATGTATTAATTAAACTTATAGCCCACATATAAACCACGTTTCTCTAAAATAAACGAAATGTTAGACAGCAGATTAGAAAAAATGTTCTATTTTATATACTATGAAAAAGTAGGGCGTTATTTAAAAGGGTTATCTATAAGGTCACAGCTTGAAAAACAATGCTACTAAAATGTTCTAAACAACATATGACGTATCCGAATCTTTACCAAAAAAAATTTAATTTCATTTTAATTTAAATGATGCGTTACGATTGGAAAACATCTTAAGTAACGTACTACTAGATGAAGCTTATTCCGACGTACTGAAAATTCTCGATCTTTTTTTCTATACTTGTAACACACATATTAAATACCATCTGAAATAGTTTATCTTATGCCGTTAGCTTCTCTGTTTGCAGCATTTGGACAAATTTTAACCGACAAACAAAGATGAATTCAAGTTTTCTATACCCGAAATATATTGCCTTGTTTTGCTGAGCAATTATATAGTTGATCAAAAGGTTTTTTCGTGATGTTAAATTTCAAGCGCTGGTAACAAGGCACAACAAAATTGAGGCAGGCACGATATGTTGCCGAAGAGTTAAGACTTGAGCTGGTAATTTTGATTAGGTTTATTTACGGATGCCTTTAACATCTCAGGTCATCAGCGTCACATTCAATTCAGAGCATGAAACGACCGATAAATTTTACTCAGGTGCCTATTTTTCAGGCTTGAGGTTCTTTATCGTGCTGTAAATATACGACATGGCTTTAATTCCCTTCATAAGGAAGTCATACTTAGGATTTTTACCCCCGAAAAAAAATCCATCGATCCTGGCAAGGACTGAACCCGCGATCTTGGGTTTAGGAGGCAAGTATGGTTACCACTACAGGACCGACTTGAGCTGGTAATGCTAGCCAGTATTCCAAGAAGTGCGGTTCACCCTGAAAATAATTATAACAGTTTGTGTGAATTTAAACTGGGGAACAATGCAACTGCAGCGGTGCGGAAAATGTGTACACTTAACAAACTGGAACGTGTCCATGAAAAGATGCAAACTAAGGAGCTAGAGCTCGTGAATTGTTTTGCACGATAATGCAAAACCACTTACAGTTAAGGCGGCTAGCATATGTATGTATTTGTCAGCATTTATTATTACTGTATTTGTTAAAACAGATTTAATGCTGAAATAAATAAATAAACAATGACTGAATGAATGCATAAACATTGAATTAATTAGTTATCATACTTATTTCTTTAACTTTAGAAAACATTTTAGCTACACAATTTTAATGTCCCCAATTTCTATGGTCTTATAGCGACATCATTGCAATACAAAATCAGTGACCAAAAACAAATTTTAAATATTATCTTCATCAATAAATTGAGTAATTAAAGTAATTCACTTAATCGTTTGGTTTCATGAACAAAACACTGCGATTTTTATCTATTTTTGAACAAGTGAAATTCAATTCTATATTTAGCACTAGCTTTAAAATTATATTCCTTTAATACTTTTATCTACAATGTTCCATTTTTAATATGACTGTCTATTGTTACAAGATGACCTATAACCAACATCTATAAAAATGATGCCTAAGAAGAATTCAAAAAGAAAATTTTTGTTGCATTATGATAAGTAAAGTATTTGAATTGCATTTGAAAGAAAAGCGAGTCATGTTTTGTTTTTTGTTTTGTTTTGTTTTGTTTTTCCTTTTTTATTGCAGACTAGGATTTACCCTTTGTGGCTACTACTATGCCTGCAAAAATTTAAACAATAAAACGTCAATATTTCTATTTGAATATAAAACTCCCAAAACCATATAAAGAGTCCAATGCAAAATGGAAAAATTTCATTGTTCAGAAATATGTCAAGTATGGTAACTTTTGTACAGCTCGCTTTTAAATAAATGGCTAGTCAGTGATGAGCAAAGTCTAAGTAAATTTTAAAAATTGTTATTTTTTCTTATATAAACAAGAATGTGTAGTTATCGAAAATATCGCGCATTTTATGTTATCTTTCAGTATCAAATCGTATTTTTATAACAGAATTCTTTTTTATTTTCCATTATCAATTTTCAATACCAAAAACGAGGTTTATAATATAAAATTACTATAATGACTCTGTAATTCAGCTTTCTACATTGTTTAAAAAAAAAATCTCAATTAGTATACCCGACGCCCTCTAGGTTTTTCATCGTAGCTACAAGACTGAAATCGCACAGTGGAAACTTAAAAGCATGTTAGCCTAAAGCTCTTTCTCTCCAAGATTACTGAAAATTAGCAAAAACTAGTTTATCCTTATAATGCAAATAACCTGAAAACACTTCAAAAGATCGTAATAGCACCCCAAGCTGCAAGGGGATTTTATATGCGTCTTATTGAATGCCTAATCTAAATGAGCAGGCATGGAATGACAGCATTAAGAACTTTAAAAGAAATTATGTGTTCATGAAACAGGCTAGCCAATATTAAGTTTGCATGGATTCGTCAATTTTGCTATATATTCACTACATATCTTTGAGAATGTACGAGGGTAGGTTCATAAGCTTCCGGCTTGGCCATTTTCTAGGTACGATAAAGACATAAACTATATTTAATTTTTCAATATAGTTACTTTTTATTGCAATACATTTCTCACATCCTTGAATAAACATTTCAACCCCTTCCCCCAATAGTCAGACGTCTTGTCTGCAAAATGGGCATAAACAGCATCCATCACTTCTTCGTCACGTTTAAGTTTCCTTCCTCTAAGGTCCTTCTCGAGTTTTGAGCAGAGGAAATAGTCACTGGGAGCTAGATCTGGGCTGTAGGCTGGATGGTCGATCTCCTTGAAGCCACATTTCTTCACAGCTTCCTTTGCAACAAGAGCTGTGTGCACAGGCGCGTTGTCGTGAAGCAGGCGGATAACACTACTCAGCTTTTCTCTTTGATGGAAACACGTAATCTGTGGAGTAGGCCAGCATAGTACTCCCCATTTACTGTGGTGTTCTTCTCCTTGAAGTCCAGGAAAAGTATTCCTTTACAGTCCCAAAAGATTATGGCCTTGAACTTCTTGGTTGAATGAGTGACCTTGGATCGTTTACGTCACTCCATTGATTCTCTTTTGGACAATGGATCATAGTAGAGGAGCATAGTTTCATCTCCTGTAACAATAGTTAGCGGAACTTCTCTTTCGTTGCCACGTTAGAGCTCTAAAAATGCCTGACAACAGATGACTTGTTACTGCTTTTGGACTGAGGAAACAAGTCTGGGCACCCATCTTGCACTAACCTTATTCATGTTTAAATGTTCGTGAATAATTCGAAGGACTGTTATTTTAGAAAGGCCCAATCTTGCTGCTATTTCTGTAACATGGAGCTGCCGGCCTTCCATAATTTCTCCTTCCACAAGATCGATGTTTTCAGGAGTGAGCACCTCCTAGGACCGACCTGCAAGCTCTTCGTCTTCAATGCTTTCTCAACCTATTCGAAAAAGTTTGGCCCCTTCTTTTACGATAGAATATGATGTGGATGCTTCCCCATATACACTCTCCAATCGCTGTTTAATTTCATTTAGAGTAAATCCTTCTTTTGTAAAGAACTTAATAACAGCTACAAACTCGATTTTGAACATGTCACAATCTTTTACACATGTCTTTCTTTATGCAACTATATCTGAACAACTGAACACGCTGGAGTGGAAGTTACAGCTGCAATTCTTTACTTACCAGATAAGGTATGACGCCAGATAAGGATTTTGTGAAGACGAGGCCGGAAACTTATGGACCTACCCTCGTATATTCTTTTTTTAAAGCTTAAAAACTAAACGCTTTCCCATTTCATTATACATATTGCTTTTTCACACTAGAAGCGTTTTAACGCCCTTTGGCAGATATAAAAGTCGTAAAAAAGTTAAAGTTAAATTCTGAAATACTTTTTTTTGGAGTTTGAGTTATCTTTTATCTCACTTTGCAGTAAAATGCCTGTTCTAAACATCAAACTGGATGCTGCATGAGGTACATTGCGTCTACAGAAAAGGGGATACTGAATGATATGGGCTTGGATATCCCAAATTCCGGACTGGAATTTCATAGAGTTGTTATACAACAAAATAGAATTTTTCAAGAAGTTCCTTTAGAGTGCTAAAGTTTATACAATCTCTGGGAAGATATTCAATAAGTATGGAAGAGTATAGAGAATAGATACAGAATACCCTCTATGTGCTTATATAAAAATGCCTAGACTTCACTGTGCAATGTTTAAATCAAGCTGGATACCTTGATGAAAATATATTTTAACTTTTTCCTTGTAATAGATATATCTAGTAAGTCAACTCGTTCTGCAGATTGGTAAGTAGGCAGCGCATATTACAGTCGATGGGAAATGCAGATGCTTTCAAGTGACCCGTCGCATTCACCAGGTTGTCCTATAAGGGGGTTTACCTTTATCTACTGAATACATATTGCTCCAGAACTCTATTTTCCCCCCTTTCTTTTGCATGAAACAATATCTACAAAATGTAAAGTATCATTCAAAGCTTAAATTCGTTACTTCACATTAATGTAAAGTTATTCGCATTTAGTTATTATGTTCAATAAAGCAGATTCTTATAATAATTTGTGATGTAATTAAATTTTACATAATTAAGATTTTTGCATTTAATATAATAGAATGAGCATCACCTATCTCTTCCGTACCAGAAAATAAAACAAAACAGTATGCTTTTATGAGTCAAAATTTGAATCCTGGACCTTCACGGCTAAAGCCCAGCGCGCAGAGTGCAACACAAGTCAGAACACGCCGAGACACACATAACAGCCAATTTGGCCGAAATTGATACGACGCAGGGAGACAGAGGTAATGGGATAGTATGTAAAACGCCAGGATTGTATAACTTTCCAATCCGCAGAATGATATAACTAGCTCGCTATTTTGTATCTATCAATGTATTTTGGGTCTAATAAACATACACATCTTGAAATTTATAAGTGGTATTGTATGTTCTACAAGGCGTTGCTATTTTGTTCTTCCAAACTACATTTTTTGTATGTTTAAGATCCTATTCCAGGATATGCAAGATATTCCCTTGAGGTTTGTAGATGCTTATACTGGAATAAAATGGAATTTTCCATTTAGATTCTGCTCTAATTCTATGAAGTTTTGTTCAAAATTGTGTTTGATTCTTGTTCCATAATTATTTGAGGAATACGCTTGCTTTATAACTGGCGCATTTTGTGACACACCAACAACACTAAAAGAGTGTCCAGACAATAACAACAATATTATAACAGCTTTTGACATGCCATCTGGCTACATGTGTACAAAACACGCTTTTACACCAACATTTAGAATCAGAATTGGAGAACGATCTCAGTGGAGTGGAATAGAATTCGTCTACTGCCTAAGGATCATCTAGCCTTCTTTATATATGACTGAAGAGTAGAAAAAACTTTCGGAAGCTATAGTTAGTAGATCATCTCCAAAAACAAAGTCTTGGGAAATTCGGGCAAAAGAAATAGCACTTTTGACCTACCTTAGCTTCTGTGAGAAGAAATGCTATGTTAATTCACATATATTGATTTTCACTAACAGTCAAACTACATTTAGTGCACTTAAATCTTATCAAGTCTCATTAACTTTAGTTTTTTTGTGTGAATGTATCCAAGTTCTTATTAATTATTCCACAAAGAATTAATAAGAACGTTGTTGAGAGCCTGGACATCAGGGCATAGAATGTTATGAAGGGGCAGATAAACTGCCTTCATAGGATCAGAACCTTTCTGTGGCATTAGCTATATCTGTGGTTTATAAATAATCAAACTAACAACACAAAATAAAATGGGAAAACTTACCCACTCAAGAACTGGATAAATTTTTTATTAAAAATCCAGTTAAGGACTACCGAGTAGGGACAGAAAATATATTGCAACATTCTGAAATCACTTATGGACGATGAGACTACCATGAAAGCTCCACTTGCCGTCTTTATGAACAGTCTAGTGAAGCAGCAAAACATCTTACTAGAGGGTGAAGCTCTGGATTAAGATAATCTTTTAGTAAAGCAATTCCAGAGTTTGTCGGAAAGATTCTACTACACCAAAGCTCCAGATCTGAAACTTCAAACTTAGGTTTAAAGGATTACACTGAAGGTTCTTGTAGTAAAAGTGATAATGTGTATTATTACTCATTTCCACGTTAATCAAATCAAAATTGCCCAACCCCATGCTGATTTACATGTACTCGGTTTGTTTCTTTTATCCAAGTTCTCTTCAAGCTTCTACTTCTCAGCGAGGAAGAGGATTTTTTGACACTGTGTTTAGATTTTAGCCGCATTTTTTATTTCAACTTAACATGTCTATAAAAATGTAAAGAACAAACAATGTTCTGATCAATAAAGAATGAAGTCATCTGAAATGTTCATTTCTTGTTCCAATCACGCACGTAACATAAATTTCATTAACATGTTTTCCCGCTTGAGGTATGTCCAAATCGCATTCTGCGGCATTAATCTATTGCCATCAGCCTGCAGGGCACTCGTAATAACAAGCTATGTATAGAGGTACCGGGATCAATACGTGAAGAACATTATATTACTGCATCAGGTCCTATTATCATCGGCTTTGTTTTAACATGGATGTTCTATATCAGCTTAAATGTGTAGTGACTCTGAAATAATGCGATACGATTATTTAGCAATGACGTACCAATGATCATTCAATTCATTACAGAAAATGTAATTCTCTTTTCCTCTAATTAGGGCAAAAAAGAGCGGGAAGTATTTAATTACCGATTGGAAGCAGAGTGTGGATGATGTGGTGCTCTCCGTATGTACCACTTTGTTATTTTGTTTTCCCATATACTAATGGGAAAGAATGGAAGAGTCTGGAAAGGTGCTGGGTGGCAAACTAGTTCAAGTGACTGTGCCTTTACAAGCTGCCAAGGCTAATACCATGCAAAACTTATTTAAGCTAAATTTGAAAATTATATGTTATAAGAAAACACATTTTCTTAAAGTTTGCTTCTTCAGAGTTACTAATCAAACGTAATTTTTATTTATTGCACATAATTATAACCCGCGCTAGAGTAATATTAATTTATATCCACGATCCAATTATATAATGACCGACACTTCGGCGAGAGACTGCATCAGACAATGAGTCATCGCTTAAGGCTAACCTGGCTATACGAGTTGGGGAGGACAGGAGGGTTTACCGAACTGCTACGTTGGCCTTCGTTCTCACGCATTCTTAAGTGTCGTTTGAATAGTGAAAGAAACAACATGTATCATATCTTAATTGAAAATTTTAAAAGTCCATTTAGACGAACATCCGTCTAAATATCAATTTAATTTCTCGAAGTTAATTAACAAGAATGGGCAGTTTCATAAGCGCAACCAGAAATGAGCGAAAAATGAAGTTAGGCAGTTCCAGTTTCTCCTTGCTTGTTCCGGTGAATACAAAAACGTTTGAGTGCATTAGAATTCATTAGACTGTCATTGATACTTCTATCTTAGCGTAAATATAATCTTGGATGCGTCCTTTTCTCATTGGCTTCAGGACAGTTTACTTCCATGATGTTACGCACAGTTCCCTAAAGGAAATTACACTTTAAACTTTAATACGGTCCATTTTCATTCAGAAAACCATATTAATAAATACTTTAATAATCTTGAGATATACCAGTAGTTATGAATACCTTATTGTGTACTTTAATTGTGAGTAATCTATCCACATGTTGCTTTCTGTATAACACAATCATTGTAAGCAGTGATGGTCCTGCTAGTATTGTAAAAAAACCGCCAGGGAAATGCTTTGAAATGTGGCTACTAGGTTATCATGCAAGCTTTTATTATTGAAATATGTGAACAGTAACCAGAGAGCTAACAATTAAGTACGTGGCAATAGCTGAATATAGCACTAATAAATGCTACTTAACCAATCGGAGTCATGCACTATGGAGTGATATATTCCTATTAATTGTTTATATGGGGATAGAAGTAATCGTAAACGCATCGATAGTGTTCGCAACCGCTTCGGTCACCAAATAATTGGATGAGGCGGGACAATTATTCTTTTTCTGTGCATATCAATGCTGAATGAATAAGCGACGAACGTAAATATTTTAGTAGCATTTTAGTCTTCTACATCTTGCTTTGCAAAAAGTACATAATATATAATTAACGCTTTATTATTCGTTTGCTGCATTGTGTTTATGCGTCATTGGAGTTGTTAAAACTGACTGAATTTATACACTGATAAAAGCAACATTCATGAACTTTTTACCATTATTTTATTAAGTCGCGACACATTTCACATTTTGCTTTTAGACTAATAAAGCCGTTGTTCTGTGGCCTTACGTTGTCATTTATTTCATATTTTTTTTAGCTGTCTTTGAGGGTTCATGTAAACAAACCAACGTCGCATTTATTTTTGTGAGCATATATATTTGAGGGTTCATGGAAACAAACCAACGTCGCATTTATTTTTGTGAGCATATATATATAGCCTAGTTTCAAGTATCGAATCAGATATCCTTCTAATGCAAACCGCAAACATCATGATTGTTCAAATGTTAAATCTTTATCTACAGTAGTAGTGGTGGTAGTAGTAGTAGTAGTAATAGTAGTAGTAGTAGTAGTAGTAGTAGTAGTAGTAGTAGCAGTAGTAGTAGTAGTGGTAATAGTAGTAATAGCAGTAGTAGTAGTAGTAGTAGTAATAATAGTAGTAATAGCAGTAGTAGTGATAGTAGTAGTAGTGGTAGTGGTGGTAGTGGTGGTAGTAGTAGTAGTAGTAGTAGTAGTAGTAGTAGTAGTAGTAGTAGTAGTAGTAGTAGTAGTAGTAGTAGCAGCAGTAGTAGTAGTAATAGTAGTAGTAGTAGTAATAATAGTAGTAGTAATAGCAGTAGTAGTGATAGTAGTAGTAGTGGTAGTGGTGGTAGTGGTGGTAGTAGTAGTAGTAGTAGTAGTAGTAGTAGTAGTAGTAGTAGTAGTAATAATAGTAGTAATAGCAGTAGTAGTAGTAGTAGTAGTAGTAGTAGTAGTAGTAGTAATAATAATAATAGTAGTAATAGCAGTAGTAGTAATAATAATAGTAGTAATAGCAGTAGTAGTGATAGTAGTAGTAGTGGTAGTGGTGGTGGTAGTAGTAGTAGTAGTAGTAGTAGTAGTAGTAGTAGTAGTAGTAGTAGTAGTAGTAGTAGTAGTAGTAATAGTAGTAATAGCAGTAGTAGTAGTAGTAGTCGTTGTTGTTGTTTTTATTATTCCGGTTACACAAGGTATACATATATTGCACATTGCAGTCGTATGGACCGCAAGAGCGTTCATGCTCTTGTAAAATACTTAATTTCTGAAATTAATTCCAACTAAAGAAAACAACAATATTAACAACAAAACACACTCACACACATACATACTATGAAACAGACATACATACGATGATTATGAAATTCTTATTAAATTTTGTATTATTTATGTGCAATGTTTACAGAAATTTTGTCCCTAAAATTAAGTATTTCATTTAAGAAAATGCCAATATTTAACCAGTTTTGTCTATTTACAATTAAGTCCCAACATGGCACACTGGAAGTCAAAAATGAATCAGGAAAAAATTTTATTCCAGCATCTTCTGTCTAGGTACACTTAGACAAAAAAAGGCATCCAGTCTCCCGGTTCTGAGCATTATGGACCAATTCTCCCACTTTCTTGTCAACAGCCTTACGTGCCTTCCAGCCTTCCGTCTAAGCCATGCTATTCCCAACCTGTTTCATACCTAGCTTCATGATGTAGGTTTCATTACCCCATCTAATTTTAATTCCGCTATGCAGGTCCAGAGATGACATCTACATAAATCGCGCCTTTGTTTCCTGCCCATTTGTGTCAAACAGGCGGTTTTTTTTTGTTGTTTTTTTCCCCCATTAAGAAATACCTGTTTTTAATACTTCTCTGCCAAGTGTAGTTTAAACCAATTTTTGACAATTCCCGCTGTGTAACCACCGTCCACCGTTTTGGGTAATGCATATTTTTTAACTGGTGCCGGTAGCACATTGCCCTAAGGGTTATTTGTTGTACTTTAATTATTCTTAACCAGTACGAAATAGCATTTATTTTTCTTTAGACTGCATCTTCCCAGCATCCCACCTCTCAGAGTACATCGTAGTCGATGTTCTTCTTCCCACAACGAGAATTCGCTTCCAAAAATCACATTGTGATTTATTTAGACCGTCTATTTCATCCCATGCCTAAACCTCACTTCCATATAACAAGTTTATCCAAAGTGTAAAACGCTTTTGGTGAGTTTACTTTTGTAAATATGCGGAGTTTCAAATAATGTTATTTGTTTACAAGTAAGCTATTTTTAATAGACTATAAAATCGAACGTGTTTTGATATAAATATTTTCCTTTGTTTTATGGTACAGAGAGTTGAACTTTTCTATCAGTTTAAACCTATTCGAAAGAACATAATGCAGTTTGATGGAATTGCCAATCTGTAACATTGATAATACCCGATCTCCAGCCAAGGTTTTTACGTTCACCTTATTTCTGGATATCACAGGTTCAGTTCCCCTTAAAGATTATCTATTTCTGTGGTTTCAGATGATCGTTAAAGAGTGTTCCAGCAGAAGAATTGTTTCATTTCTACAAAAAATTCTCTAAATGTTATTTTACAAGAACAAAATATAACAATGGTGCAAGAATGTTTCCAGTCAGTTCCTAGACAGAATATATCAGAAGTATTCTGCCACAGGGAAAGCGCCTGCGGTTCAACCAAAACCATGCTTAAAAAGAAACATGTTATCTAAGAGCGCAATACTTTTATGGCTGGTTCAGATAAAAATTACACTCTCTCTAAAAGGCGTAGCTAACATACAATCCTGACAAAATAAAAAAAAAACCGCGGCCCTAGGGAGACAGAAGTTTGTCTTGTTTTATTAATTAAACGTCTGGCTTTAGTTGTTTGTTGTACACAGGTTCATTTCGCAAATGTTAATCACGATGCAATTTATTTTGCTAACTAAATGAGATGTCAAAAACTTCTACTTTGAACCTTTTCCTTCTGCCCCTCTTTAATCCTATTTCTCTCCATTATACATTTGTTTTAAATACCCTGCATTCTCTCTGAGCAGAAATGATTGTAAAAGGGACTGTCAAAAGACGCTTTAATTAAACTTTGTGACATCTTTGAAGCTTTCGATGCAAGCAGAGGTAGCTCTGAGCTGATGAAAGATAAAAATGATGTAGTGTTGGATATCCGCTGAGAGAGGTGAAGTGGTTACAAGCGCTCGGAAATCAGAGATATCGAATCTCCGGGTTCTGATTGCAATGCTGGCTGACGTCGATACAATTAATTCTTCAGACTTCCTTGACAATTGTACAGTACTTTTTTACATCTCATGTACAGCTGACCTTTACAGTTCATTGCCTTTAGTAGTCAGCATTAGAGTGTATATTCTTTCGTATTTGGAAAGTATTAACTTAAATTTATATTTGAAGTTTGCAAAAATAAATAAACTTAGAATTTAAAATATAGTTATATTTTCAACAAATTATTTAGATATTAGTACCATTTCGTTTTTATTCTTGTCATATGAGTTAACCAAATTTAAATTAATCTCATGAGCAAATTAGGCTATTTATAAAACGGTTTGGAACATTTTGTATATTTGGAAAAATGTAAAACCAGGCCCATTCCTAAGGTCAGAACTTGAACTAAATAGTCAGCTGATTCATGTGAAACCAGACACGAAGAAACCATAAGCACTGTTTTATATCAGAGAGGTTTAGGAAATACAGCACTCGTTTATACGGACTAGCTGGAAGTAATCGAGATTAACCAAAATCCGGGTAATCCGAATGATGAAATAAAATACAGTAAGTACATACACTAACGCAAATTACACGCGTATTCCGCAAATTACAAATCTCTACAAATAATACGTACATATTTGCATGCAGTAGTTCTATTGTGTGACAGTATGCACCGGGGTGAAGTGCATTGTGGTATGAACCTACCATTAAAGTAACAATCGGCAATTTTTTTGTTAATTTTGAATATCGTTTGCATACAGCACGATCCCGCAAGCGTTTGATTACCATCAGTTCTATGGATATTCTGTTTGGCGTCGTAAGCAAGCCGTCACTTCATGTAGACATCACCTTCCCTGATTGTGAACCAATCTCATTTTCGATTTCACTGTCACTGTTCTCATTGATTGAAGACGCGTTTTCATTATAATATGTATCACAGCCATTGTGTGTTGGGATACAAAAAAATCGAATATTGATCCGGATTCAAGAGGGCAGGATATTCAACTGTGTATAAACAGAGGGTTCCAAAAATGTTTACACACTTCAAGCAAAGAAAAACCCGTGTTAACATAACAAAACTGAATTCACACAAACAGAAAATGATGAGCACTAATCATCTTAGACTTTTACAGTTGCAACATTTGCTCAAAATGCCCACCATCTGAGTACGTTGAACTACTGATTGAGCAACGTTTGCGAAAGTGTACTCAGCGATTGCAGCATATGGCATTCTCCGATCAGTGTCATCTTCATTTAATGCATGCAAAAGTCTTGGGATGAAAACGTTCAACTTTGCTGTTTTATTAATACGACGTACGCTGGTTCTGCTAATCCCAGTCTCACGTGTATATTGTTTTGTAGATTTCTGCGGTGAGCGCTCAAAACGTTCCAAAACCATAGCCGAGGATGCGGGGCTTGTTGCCGTGCGAAGTCTCCATATCTGCCCTTGTGAACAAGGCATTCGTCTCAAATTTGTCTCGAATGCATGCAACTGTTACTCGCGTTGGCGGTTCTGTTCTGCACACACGTCTCCATTGCCTTTGAACTTCAACAACATTCTCGATTTTACAATACCATTTCAAAATTGCTTTCCGCTGTTCAAACGATTATCTTGCCTCCATTTTGTTGTAGCAACGCTAGAATAACGTAATGATTCAGTTCTGTTTACAGAACATCATATGATAATCTTGGTTTCATTTGTTCATTATTGGTTTACGACAATGTTGGCTTCATTTGTTCACTGTTGCTTTACAACAATCTTGGCTTCAATTGTTCATTGTTGATTTACCTGTCACGCAGCAACGCTGTCATAATGTGTTTACAGAACATCATAGTACTGTTGTTTTTCGGTCCAACTTTGAAATATATTATATATATATACATATATATACTGTGAAAGTGTGTATAATTTTTTGGTGCCCTCGGTATATACAGTGAAGACCGTTTTAAGTCCATTAGCTTTCTTTTTTCAATCACACATTTATGAAAACCATACATTTCAAAAACGTTGATATTATAGCTGATAGCTTACATTTTATAAACGTGTATGTACTATGTTTGATATAAAATTTCAAGAGGGACATAAATGAATTCATATTTAATTAACTTCCCGCATGAAAATCAGTAAACACAAAAATATCGGCTGACTTTTCCCCTCTCTGTCTCTCTCTCTCACATAGTGTCAATGTCCTATTGATTTTCAATCAAGAACTACAAAAAAATAAAAACAATTTCGTAAAATTATGGTTGGAACACAATTATGGTTGCTACTTGCGTCATACGGGGCCAAGGAAGAAGGCACCTGTATTAATGTGACTCGAAAATGCTGTGCGATAACTCTATGGGCGTGCAAGCATGTAAGAATTCTACATATACGTGAGACATTTTATTATACTCATTTACCTTGGAACACAAATATTAAAACTGGATTTATATATCGTAGTTATTTTGTTATGTTTTATCTTATAAATAAATACATATGCTTTACAAATAATAATATTTGACTATATGCGAGTTTTAAAATGGTTTATCATTCAGGTTTCTATTTTAAAAGGTTCGAGAGATATATCTCTATAGCAAATGTAATCTTAATAAAACACGGTAACTGGAAATTTTTAGTGAAATCTATCAGAATCAGAGATTTGGTATTTTACAAAAAAAAAAAAAAAAAAAAAAAAAAAAAAAAAAAAAGTTGAAGTAGCAGAAAAATATATATTAACGATTTAAGAATATGATGCCAATTGCTTTAGTTTTCTGTCCGGTTTCACAGAAGGTTCAGGATGTTATTGGTGTGATGATGCGCACCTTCACATTCAAGATAATTGCAGAAGAGGAGGGATAAATTAATTGGTACTTTACCTAGTTTAAAAATATCACATTTACGATTAACATGGAAAGGAGATGGGGAATGATATAACCTCGCAATTTTCCTAAAGTAGTTGAAATCATTCATAAATTTCACAGTTTAGTGTCGTTAGACAACCTTAAGTAACAAAACTTTATTCATTGGTATAAAACGTTTGACTGCATCTTAAGGTTGTATTGAATATTAAATTAGATATGTCTATGCGATTCTTAGGTACTATGTGTCTGTCTATCAAATAGCAGAATTGAACTCCATTTCCAAGCAATGCCAAATAATTTTAGGTACGTATTTATTTACTCCTCATTTGATGCTTCATTGATTCATTCCAGTCATCGTTTCAAAGAATGGACAGTCGGCGGATGGTATTAAACTCTTTAAACAATAAGCACTTATTAAAATCAGTTCAGAGAGCATTCTGAGAGAAATGTATGATACGTTTAGTATTTTATATGCTTCTATCACTTCAGAGAAATAATAGACATTCATAATTTAAAACGAATCACAGTTTAGAACATTTTAGTTATAGGCGTTTAAACAAAAAAATATCCATAATTGATCCCTCTATTTACATTTTTCACTGCTCCAAATTTTCATCAAAGCAAATTAAACTTAATAAATATAAAAATAATGGAATAATAACAAATAAAAAATGAATTCAATGTTAAAAGCAAAGACATACAACTGGAACAAATATTTAAAACGTTTTATTAATATTCCCTGGTATTGCGCGACATATTCTGAAGGATTCTGGCTGTTGCGGCGTTTACACGTTCAGAAGCAGGCTATGCATCTACTCGCCGCTTACGAAAACAAAACTAGCCTATCTGCACGATAAACTGGAGAATCTAAATATAATGCATAATGACTACGTTTAATATCAAGAACAACCAGCTTGCTCGTAGAAAACAGTTCTTTTGATTCATCGCTTTCCACGTGTGTACAACTCATACATTGATGAGAAATTGATACGACTTTAGTAAGTGCACGTTAGCTCCGACAGATAAGCCCATTTAGTTAAGAAATTTTAGTTTTCTTTTTATCCGCAATATGGCCATGTCATCTCCCGATTGTGTTGCGTACTCGTATGTATTAGAGGTTGCGACCCTTCAATTTTTGTCCAATTCCGATATAGTGGTTCATATGCAGCTAAATTTGTGTTCAAACGTTGCCTCTATTTCTACAGCTGGCGTATTCAATATACAGGTGGATATGAACTCTACCGGCAAACTTTCAGAGATTGTTTACCGAGTGTTTTATGATCTCCGGTAGTTCGTCACCGAATAATTTGATGTTGATGTGTTAGACATGAGATATATGGTGGGCTGTGTCATATGTAAATAAATGATCTAACTGCTCATTATCTTCTGTCGGTCCTGGTGGTGTAATGGTAGCTATACTTGCCTTCTAAACCCAAGATCGCGGGTTCAAACCCGGCCAGGATTGATGGATTTTTCGGGCGTAAAAATCCTAAGTATGGTTTCCTTCGGAAGGGAAGCAAAACCGTGTCATACATTTACGGCATGAAAAATAACCCCAAGCCTGAAAGAAGAGGCCACTAAGCAAAATTTGTCGGCTGTTTCACGCTCTGAATTGAATGGGGACGCTGATGACCTGAGATGTTAAAGAGCGTCCATAAATAAACCAAATCATCAGTCGTTACCTTCTGACGACTGCAACACCATATCATGTATGCAGAAACAGATAAATAAAACTAACGAAACAAATTACATTACTGTACTTGAGTAATGCAACAACTCTCAGGCAAAAACGCACACTTTTGTTACATAATTATTCAACTGCTCTGTTACTTCACAGCAGATGTCCAAATATCGACTTCCATGATGTGATGCGTCATGGATTGTCCCAAACACTCTTTTTGTTTATCTGTTTCTGTAAACATGATATGGAATTACAGTAATGAGTAGTTGATTACGTTACATCGGTCATCGTCCACATGTCTACGGTACAGCTAAAGTTCCTGGTCGCATAATGTTTCTAATTGATTCAATGCATACTATGAAAAGTATATCAATACCATCAACATCAAATTACTCGGAAACGAGCTACCCCATACCATGAGTCCCTTATATAAAAACACTCAGCAAACTCCTATAAACAAGCTCTGAAAGTTTGTTGGTAGAGTTCATATCCACGTGTATTATTTTTTGCAGAATAATTTTCATCTCCTGTAAATGTATATTTTTTCAACCTGAAATGACTGTTTGGCCACTTCTGTTGAAAATTAATAACAATGTAGTTTCAGATATTTGTTTTTATACTAATTATTAATTGGCGACGTTTTCATATAGTTTTTGGTTTTGAATTTATTGCGTTTTGAAATATTTCTTCTGAAATGTATGTTGATTTTGTTGCACCAGTTCTTTGGCTAGTTTGCTAGAGCTTTGGTTGTCAGGTGCAATATATGAAGGCGCATTGAAAATAAATTTTTATATTGCTAATTTGTGACATTTACAAAAATAGCATTTATTATGCTTGGTAGTCTTTTTATATGCTGTATTTTGCTGTTGCTGTCTACTATAAAACATAGAGAACTGCATGTCCGCAAAGACACAGGTAAAGCCGCAGATGCGGCTAGGTACTGTGGCCTTCAACACCCGTCCGAAAGGACGGCTCGATTCTGCTCTGGCTCCGCAAAGTGGCAGAGCTATAAGTAAAATTTCTATATCTAAGAGCTCTGCGCGGTAATTAGGGCAATAAACAGGACATCTATTCTCAAAACGGTTTTGTTCTCTTAATTAATGATCAACTCTCTGATTCCTCCACCTCTGAATAGTTTACTGTAATGTGATATATTGAATATTGCCTTTAGGACAAACTGTTTCATGATGAGATGGTTGTCAGTCTTGCTGTTTGTAAATTTACAGGAATTATTGGAAACAATGTTGATTTAGTAACTCAATTAGGAGATATATGCTTTGAATAATAGTATATAGCATTTCTTCTGACAGTATAACTTTTATTATGTAGTGGAATTGAGATTTCCTTTTTAGTCGTTTGTTGTTTCATCTACGTAATGCTATTATATTCTGCATTACTAAGTGAATATCTAAGGCGTTTTAATTTGTTGAAATATTTAATGGAACCCCCCCCCTCTCTCCCGAGTTTTAATGGTTTGAGGCTACATTCGTATAGCCTAAGTTGCTGAAGCAGGTTATATTTTGGTATTTGTTTATACTCTGATATATTCAGACTTGTTTCTGCTGTTGTATCATATATGTGATGTCCATATTTAATTATAGACCTGATAGGTGGTTCTTCTTATACAAATTATACCGTGAGATCATCAGTTTGTCCCACATGTACGCTATATTTGTAATATGTTTAATGCGAGAACGACTATTAATATCGTGGTCTAGCATCTATCCTGGATAATATGGTATTATTTTTATTGTAACAGATGATTGTCATATGAACGTTTGGTCTAAGGGAGTATACACTTTTATTTGTAGTAAATTAGCTTATTTCTAGTCTTGCGTAGTTTTGTATACTGTTAATAGTATTATTAGTGCTCTTTCTATGTGTTTAACACTTGTTTTATTCTGCCTTATGTAATTTCAACTGTATAAAGAAATGTATTCTTGTTCAGATTAATGCAATTGCAACTCTTTTAGTGCTTTTAACCTATAAATTAAACAGTAGAAGGCTGAGAAATGAAACGTGGCAAACCCTGAGGAATTATATTATTATGCATTAAAGTAAAACTTTAATTTTTGAAAATTCTTAATAATTACCTTAACATCAATTTGTAATTTTATGTAATTATATACCTAATTAAAGCATTTCTTTACACTTTATCGATGGCGAATCAAAAAACGAAACTTTGTAATGTCTGGTTTCCTGTGAGAAGCGGTTATAGACCTCTGTATCCCACAGAATCGGCCAAATTGTGGTCAAAGTCGTACCAGAAACCAGGTCAGTTATTATCCATGCATGAGAAATGAGAAATATTTCAAAATATAAACAATAAATTGAATTTTTCGGAGCTTTTAATTAAAAAAACAAATTGTATGTTGATTCCCTAGCAGACAATTCCGATAAAATGACAGAGTATTTATATATTATTGTAAGATAATAGAAAAAATAGTAACTGGTTACAAAGAACCCCCTCTATTTCCATTTTATTGTATGAAACATTATAACACAAGTTTAAATTTGGAAATAATTTTAAAGAAAGTGAACATCTACTAAATTTTAATACCAATAAACGTATGGAATCGCTCATATTGTATTATCACCTAACCTAAGCTTTAGAGTGGGTTTCAAGCGTGCAGGTATTACAGATTTTACAATACACGCATTGAATTCTAAAGAGAACACAGGCCACGCAAAGGGAGCTTAACTTAAGCGAACTCTATCGTATTAGCCACTTCGGGAAAGTTCAACCAGTTCCTAGGCACTTCTTTATCCTGTTTCTCCACTCTTTCCTTTCACTGACCTGGTTGTGCATGAGCTGCCGAAGTGTTTATCTAGTTCCCTTGATCATCTTCGTTATTTTCTTATTCTTTGGCCTATTATGCGGCCCCAAGTAATAACTCGATAGATGCATCTTTTAAGTGCCAGTTGCCTCACATGCTCTGCCCAGCTGTATTTGATATACTTAGCGAATATTAGCAATTTTACATAGGTCTTGGTTTCGATTATCTTGTCCTCTTTCTTTGCCATATTTTCTTAATTTCAGATACCAGTTTTGTGCTCCGTATATAAAAAAAATGGGAGTATACAGCTATTCATAACATTTCTTATTATTATTTTTTGTGATATTCTCACTTTCAAAATGAATTTTAGCTGCGAGAATTTCGGCGAACTTGTTGATAAATACTGGGTCATGGAATTATCTTATGACCGGCCGGTGTTCGGGACTGCATCGGTCGATAAGCTATTGTTCATGGCCAGCCGAGACATGTGGGCGGAGTAACATTAGAGTCTGTGGTAGAAAACTAAAGTATAAATTCTAATGCACTTATAAAAGCTATGTACTCAGCTAAGCAACGCAAGCAGATGATGGAAGAGTTTGCCTTTATCTTGCACACATTTCTGATATTGACATGTGAAATTATTCATTACCCTTCTTAATTATCTTTGAATCAAACAACTTATTATGGAATAAAAATTAGATCAAGTACTTGCCACATAGTATTCTTAGTAAACTTTGCTCTAGGATTAGACATGTATTCTTTCATTGTTCAAAAAACACTGACTGTGAGACTCAAAGCCAACGTAGCAGTTCGTAAATTCCGATTATCTCTCCTGCTTCTTGTAGTCTGGCTGGCTAATATGAATATAAACTCTTGAATCTAGGTTTACACTCTGTGCGTCGGTTATAATGAATACAAAAGCATTATTTTAGCAATATAATTATTCCTAAAATAATGTATTCATATGATTCTTTTTATTTATTCTATAAATAAACTACAAAGGAACTCGCTTCCTTACTATATTTCTATCATATCCTCATAGAAATATGTTACACCATCTCTTTGTTCACATTCTCTCACTTTTAAAATCAAAACAAATGAACAAACAATCTTGTTTGAATACTTTTGTAATAAATATTTTGTTGTAAAACATTAATGAACTACATTGATTTATGCAATTTTTTAATAATTTAAACCGTAAGCATTTTGTTCTAACCAGTCTTCTAACTGCTTTCTAACTATGCTTGCAACTTAATGCTACAAATGTGCCCCAATTATTTTGCAAAAATGTGTAGTAATTTGTGCTATTCATTTAATAAAAAGTATCTTATAAATTGACGCATTAATTGTTATACTAGCTTATTTTTGTTATTATGACATTCGCAAGCAATTTAAATAGCTTATTTTCATTAATTTTTGCTGCGTGTCCTCCTTTATTCTTTCGAAAAAAGTCAAATAGACAGATAAAGAGCTTGGAGGATATGGGATCTTCTTTTGTATTCCTCTTTCAAGCCTTAATTCCTTGCTTTTCCTATTTAGTCGTACTCTTATCTGCATATTTGCCAATATTCTGATGTTTTTCGTTTACTTCTTGGTTTTTAAGGCAGTGTTAAATGGGCACATCAGCTTATGTATCGCTTAAGTGTGATTTGGGCCTATTTGAGCAAAATGGAGGTTAGGTATTTCTAGAACACATTTGTTATGAAATTTCTAAAAAACCAAAAATTCTTATCTTTGCATTTTCGTGTATGTAAGCTATTTATTGTTTTTTTTTTTTCTGTTCAATCGCGGTAGGTATTTCAAATATTCTTTTAATAATTGATAAAATAGTATGAAATACAAGTACTCTATGCAGTAGAAATTGTGTTTTGCAACAAAAAGACCAGAGTCATATCCAAGCATTACAAAAGAAATTTCATGAGCAGCAAATGAAGTACAAGATTAAACAAAAGCCCTAAGCACGATCCCGTAAAAGATGAGCCTATGAGGCATAAGAATTGACAGGAAGTAAATAAAATATGTAGCAGAATAATAAATATAATACGCCACTTAAACAATGCCCTATTTATTTCTTTTAATTTTTATTTCAACAAGGTCACTTCGGACACCTGCTTAGGCGACTTGGCCACAACAAGAACAGTGGTTTCCAAATTCAGAATCGCGCTCTAAAGCATTGTTCCGCTCTGGAGTTAAGCGTCATTCTTTTTCTAATTCCAAAGTAAGTCATTTAGATATTTGTAAATTGCCACCGGATATGTATTCACTTCAGAGCTAACTTACACAACAAGTTTAGAATCTCTTGGATTCGCGCAATTAAGTTAGTAGGATGCAACATTACTTACGTAAATACGGAGGGAAGGGAAAGAGAAGGAAATAAACGAAGAGTGGTAGAATGCCCCACAGAGAGATATATGCAGCATACAAAAAAGAAGCAGCAACGAAATTGTGGAGCGTTTAGGAAGCACAAGATCGTTTTGCTGAAGAGGTTCAAACTATTGACAAACAACACACACGAGCCGGTTCCTGCTTTTCCTTCGGAGACCCCATTAGCGATAAGAGCCAGGTAAACACACTGTACTCCCTCGGGACTCTGATGTTAGCGCATCAACATCGGCATGGTCATGATTTCAAAGGGGGTCCTCTCCAGACTCAAATCCGTCTACAGCCCACGAAGAAAATCCTCGGCTGAAATGACAAGTTAACTTCTAAATTGAGCATTCTGGCTGTAGCTTTTCCCAACAGTTGATGATATAAAATCTTCCCATTAATCAGCACGTATGGTGGAGTTTGTCTAGTATAGATAATATGCTTCGAAACTGAAACATTTTAGTTAAACCCAGGGTAAAATAGAAAGCTACTACTGATATTAATATATTATGATTATCGATTTAGGTTGCTAAAGATTTCGGTTTTAAATTTTCTATTAAGAAAACAAATGCAATAGCATTCCAAAGTAAATACTTCAACAGAATTAATGAGGAAGTAATTAAACAGGTGGTGTTTTTATTTGTTTGGGTGTTATATATAACGAAAACAACGACATGCAAAAAGCAGAACATTTAGGGTCATTAGAACATACGGCTGCTGAATGTATCTCAAGTATCCTACAGGAATGTCATTGCATTGCCCGACGCTCCCGTTAGGCGTTCTTTCCTATTCCCTTTGAAATTGTCGTTATTCGTAATCTTAGGAACAAGTGACACACGCCGCATCAGACGGGGATGCACGCACAGTACGTACTTGTCGTAGTTGCTCTGGTGGTGACATTTGATCGCAAAATACTAACTTTTTCTTTGTGAAAGTTGCTTTCAAACAGAATGGTTTTTACGAAGAAAAAATTGAATGAAACCGGAATCATTCGCCACAGAAAAGGCGTGGACTCGTGAGCGGGAGGCCTGGGGTTCGAATCCCGCCAGGGCCGTCCTCCTTGACAGGTTCTTTCCAGGTTTTCCTCAGTTCTCATAAATGGCAAATGCCGGGGAAGGTACCCTAAACTTAGGCCTGGAACGATTCCTTCCTTAAAAATAAATGCTTTCCCAATATACCATTTCACCTATGTTATCATCAGTATCCATCGCCTGCGGTGTCTCTGTAGCAAAAACGAGCGTTAAATACCATTCATTTATTTTCATTTGTTTCAAATACATGAATTTTGCATAAATCCGCGCAACAGTAGAGGAATTGCAGGCTAATAGTACACACGAAATCAGAAGAATTTTAATTAATAAGCTTAGACAAATGAATGACAACATATTCTCCCAATATGGAGCTTGTATATGGGCAGAAGGTCGCCTTCAACATCGTAGTCCATATGCACTTCCGATGTTGTAAATCGCTTTGCCAGCTGATGGTCAACCTGTCGCATGGAAGCCAGATCCGTGCTACGGCCGCCATATATATTAATGACCTAGTGTATATATCACATTTAAAAGAATACAAAATAGTAAAACCAGGAAAGAGCCTCACGAAGTAAAAAGCTATATAGAAGCGCGATATTATATGCAAATGAAGAGGCTCTGGCTACTATACTGTATAAACGCAAAGTTCTATATCCATATCTGAGGACATGTATAAGATATATTGATTAAGCATTACAATGCCAAATGTATCTGTAATGTGAATGGATACAAATGATGATCAAACACTACAAATATACCAAGGCTGTTCAAAACAAATGAACATGATTATTTTTCTAACAAAATATCTCTATTCATCCTCACAATGTTTATATTTCTCAAAGCAGTCTCATCTGTCTCGGAGTTTCTGCCAGTC